>CAEFZY010006767.1:0-17445 GCA_903066815.1 Brachyrhaphis roseni
GTTTTAAATTGACATTTTAACAGTTTTAATCTGTTATTCAAAGGTATTTTATCAGTAGGACTAAATGAAGTTTTTTTTGTACAACAAACAAAAACTGGGTAAATCTTACTGGAAAAAAGTGTAAAATAACAGCATTATTATGATAATTCATCAGAAAAAGTTGGTTAAAATTACTTGATGAAACTGTTTTATTACAAAAATAACCCTTTTCAAATCACAGTTAAAATTTGTGCAAAACTATGGGACAATCTGTTTATTTCACAATTTAACACTGTTGTAATTACTGTTTGGCCAGTAAAACAGTTTACATGTTCACTGTGTTTTCTACTGAATTATTCTGGCAACCACAGCTGCCAGGTTTTTTTTTTGTAAAAACAACAGAATTTTTTTTACAGTGTACCAAGGCGCAAGAAACCAGGGACACAGAGCAAAGTCTGCTTTGTAATAATTCAGAATATCTGCACAATGTTGTCCACATACAAACATAAATAATATTGCTTCAAAATAAGAAACTTACATTATCAACTCTTGTGAAGAATAATATACTAAGTATATAAAATGTTAGTATACTTGAGCATACTTGAAGCTAGACTAATCATCAGTATACTTCAAGTTAAGGACTAGTTAACTTCAAACATGTTATATTGGGAAAACTAATTTTGTGCTTAGTGTATTTTAATTGTAATTAAATTGTAGAAAACACAACTTGAAGTGTAGTAAGTGTACTATCACATGCTTTTTTGGAACAACTAAAGTTATACTTTGTACACTTTAAGTATGCGGCTTTTTATCCAATATAAAAGAGCTTGATTAGTATATCTTCAGCATACGATATTTGTGATTGAATTACATTTAAAATATACTTAGAATGACTTCCAAATATATATAAGTATTACATATTTTACTTGTAACATATTTTGTGTATTCAATATATTCACATTTTTCAAGAGTACAAAACTTGAAAAGATTATCAGAAAGTTCATCATGGACTCTTCCAAGGGACCTATGTACTCCAACATACAAGGAGATGCAAAAATGTCTATTAAAGTATTGACTCTATTACACCAACATTACTATTACTGTTTTTATGTATGGCCTATGATCTATGTAGCAAGACAAACATGCAAGCATTGGTAGAGTTTGCAAAACCCTATTTAAAATCCAAGAATGTGGAAACGTGGTTTTGTCTGATGAAACCTACGTTGAACTTTATGGAAAAAGCTGTATTAAGCACGAAACACGGTGCACAGACAAAATGTTGGTTCAAAGTCTTGACGCTTATGGTAGAAAACTGATGATGAAGAGGGACCTTTTTCAAAACTGGTGTGTTTCGATGGATCAAATTTATTTTCAAAATATTAAATTGACTAATTAATATAATATGGTCAATGGAAACACAGCTTCTGTCTCTATGCACACAGTATTCCTTGCATCCTTGCTCAGTCTTTTGGCTAACTCCAGGCAGTTGGTCATGCATTTGTCCTAATATTTTATTACAACTCAAAAAATGTATCTTAGTTTTCATTAATGGCTTTACAAAATGATCCTGCGCCATAATTTATGGAAGAAAACTAAAAATGCTTTCCCAAAGCAAAATTTCCAGCTGTGATCTTGCGTGCTTGCAATTCACACAAAAACACTAAGATTAAAATGTTCATTTCATAAGTACTAATACTCTCTAAGAGTGACACATAGCTTTTCAGGAAGTAGGGTTTTGTTTATTTCACACTTAAGAGGGCCAAGATAATAAAAGCCCAATGTCAGAACTGCTTGGCAAAGATAAATGTTTTTCAGTGCCCACCATCTGCAAAAGCAGAGCCACACAACTTACTTTTTCATGTTCTACCACCTCAGTAAGTAACTTACTGGAATAATATCACTGTGGTTTTTTTGTAGGCATCAGGTTTTCCGGATTGTGCCGAAAGATGATGTCCAATTGGCCCTTCTCAGAGATATTGAAAAACATATTGGACTTGGGAGTTATTTTGCAATCGAGACTATTATTAATTAATTAGAATCACAATATGAACAATTTGTGCATTGAGTAAAATTATTGCACTGTCAATAAATGGCTTCTAATAGATGTTCTATAGTTACCAGAGGAACACAATAACGCCTTCATGAGCTCAAACTATTACCTACTGTTTTACCTGCCATTAAAAGTGTCCTTAAAAGATTGTCTGTTAGTCTGCAGCTCATGTGACCAAACCAGCTGAAAAGATGAAAAGTTAAAACAATCAGCAGTTAAAACTTGAGATGAGTTAAAACTCAAGTTAAAATGTTAAGTTTTAACGTTTTAACTCAACAACCTCTACCTAACTAAAGGTGAAGATATATCACAGATTTCAAAACAAAATAAAAACGGGAGGCCGCAGATAATATAGGAAATAGCGCCCCCTTCACTTCCAGAGTGCAATGGTCTTATTTTCAAATAAGGTCTGAGACTGACAGTGGTCCGTCCCGCCCCTTTCTGTTTGTTGCAGCGAGGTGTACTTTTAAAAAAAAATCTCTTTAATATATTATTATTATTATTATTATTATTATTATTATTATTATTGTCATCATATACAACAAACATGGTATCGGCATCAGATGTACATAAATCTGAAAAAACCTGATAAAGCTGATCCAGGCTGCTTCCATACAGACAGAAAAGACGGAAGAACAAAACAAACAAACAAACTAACAAACAAACACTTTAGGGGTTTTCCAGCAATTTAAAGTGATTATCATATTATACAGTTATGTGTCTTGATCTTTGTTCATGAATTTCTGAGAGAAGAAGAGGTGGCAGAGTTCCTTGTGAAAAATGGAGAAAGATGGTTTGGTTTTAAGAAAACGATATTTGTGTATGAAAAACTTGCCCATGATAATTATGACATTTAATAGACTTTTAAATTTCTTTTCTTTTCTCAGAATCCTAAAGATAATATCCTTCTTAGAAAAATCAGGTAAGTTCTGAATTTTAGGGAAAACCCAGTAGTTCACATCATCCCACAAAGCTTTACAATACACACATTCATAAAAAAGATGTTCAGTCGACTCAATATCAACGTTACAAAATAAACAAGTGTTATCAAGTCTAAGGACTTCTATTTGAAGTGGACTTCCTTAGCTTTTGGAGGAAAGGGAAGATTTAAATCATTTGTTCTAATTTTTTCCTGTTGAACTTTTGAAAAGAAATGCGATATAAAATTTGGATTGGATACAAAAGGAAACAGAGTACTAGTAAAGCATTCCCTAAGTTTTTTGTTGTTTTAGTTTCTTATCTGTGATACTGAGCCCATTAATCAGAAGTCCAGGAAGCTCAGGGGTTCGGTAATCAGGGATCTCATAAAAACATTTAGCTGTAGATAAAATATTTTGGGGAATAGCTCTAATAATCTTTTGAAAAACACTTTTATTTATTTGTAGGTTATATTTAACACTGAATTCTTCAAAAGACATAATCCCTCCATTGTTTAATAAATGCATCACAGGTCAAACACCTTGTTCTAGCCAATTATGTGCAAAGAAAGATTTATTATTAATTTTTATGTAACGGCAATTCCACAAGGGAGTATTGTGTGGGCTATAGTTATGTTTATAGATTAATCTCCAATATAATAAAACCTGCTGGTGAAAGAAGGAAATGCAGCGAGGTGTACTTGGAGAGACGTGCAAGTGTGAGGACCCATGGCTGCCTTTCATTTCTGCCCGATTGCAATAAAGCGATAATAAATACATAAAACCAGCTTAAAATATATTAATCAGTAGACTTTATTACATTTTTTGTAAAACTCTTCAGTTTATATATAATTTAGATGAACATATGCATATTGTTTCATACTATGTTACCGATTGCAAACATTTTTTACAGGCATTGAAAGAGAAAGTCATCGTTGGGCTTCGATCATCCTCCCGTTGACATTTCTTACCAAACTTAATTTGTAAGCACAACATGTTGGCGCTAGAGTGTTGGAGGTAACGTAGCAAAACAGAATACTGCAATTTCTAAAAGCTAGAAAGTTTTCTGGACCACACAGAGGATGTCTCAGATGCTGAGACTTCTCTCAGCGGCTGCTTTGCCTCTCTGCCGGGCCGGAGGAGCCCGAGGTCGCACACTGGGTTCAGGAAGCCTCGCGGTTCGGGTAGGTAACTGCTGACTGTTTCTCATTCTCTGCTGTAAACACCACTGTGACGCCTTCAGGGACACTTCAGGAGTTAAATGGACACATTTTACTGTAATACAGCTTAATCGAAACATAATGCTGCGTAACAACAACATTCCTAAATTGAACATGAGGCCAGATTGACCAGATGATCTAAAATCATTTGTATTTTGTTCTACGATTCGACCTCCGCTGTATTTTTTCAGCTCAAGTTTCACTTCACGTGTTTAATCAACAGTTAGGATTTTGTTTTCATATCTACTCAATGATTATGTCAGAAACTGATGCTTTGTTCTGGATATTGCTGTTTCATGTTTTAATCAAAGGTTGTAAAACGAGGCTGAAGTTGACGTCTGATTAGCAGCTTCATATTCAGCACTAGACTAAAGGACTACTTACCAAACCGAGACAACCTTTGAGTAGACTTTAAATGCTCAAATGTGAGGAGGATTGCATTATAATAATTATAGATGACATTAAACAGTTTTTTTTTTAATTTGAGAAACGTCAACTGTATTGTGAAAACACAAATATGTAGATTCTATAATTTTTTAGCTATCAGACCATCTTTCATGGGGTCCTGCTAAAAATATCAACTAAATGTAGTTTTTGAGGACGTCAAGTTAGCTGTGATTAGGATTGAATCATGGTGGAAACATTACATCAGCCACTCAGAGATGCAATCTCATGCTGTGAAACAGATGGCCACTAATATAGGGTGACCATATTTTCATTTGGGAAAACCAGGACACCTTGGGGGGTCGGGGGGGGGGGGGATCTCTGTTCCCATGCATAGAGATGTCTGTGGCATGCACTCACTTAACCTAGGTTAAGTGAGTGCCTACGTAATCCTACAATAACATGATATTTACAGTTGGTTTATTAAAAATGCTTTTCAGTAAAAGTCAACAGCAATAACTCCATCAACAAATGATAATTTTATTCAAAATGTATTTATTAAAAAATGCTTAACAATTCCTGTAATGAATGAATAGCACAATGAAAGAAATAATGTCTTAAAAAACAGGACATTTCCTCACTTTCTAAAAAAACCCCGGGACGCCCGGGACAGGACGTGAAATACGGACATGTCCCGGGAAATACGGACGTTTGGTCATCCTACACTAATAAGAAAAAGATCAACTCAATAATAAACTGAACTTGACTGCAGTGTTTAATTACTAGAATCAAATGATAATATATCTTACTTTGAAACTGTGTATCTGTGTTCTGTACATAAATTAGATGTTTTTTTATAAAGTGCATTGAGATGAGATTACATTTGTTTGACAGTTTAGACTCAGCTTTGCTTCTGCAGTCCAGAACTTATTCTAACTTATTTTGGATGAATACCTGGATGAAAACATTTAAGCAATTCTAAATTAGAATAAAGGTTGCTGAAGGTTATTAAAACAATGACAGAGCAGATTAATGCTGTAATCAAAGCACTATCCCGACCAAAACAAATATATTCTTTCCTCATACTGTGTAAACTATCAGAGTCTGTGTCATTCCTGTTGGTAGAGTCTTATAACTGCTGTGTTCTGACGTTGTCATTTTTTTCAGGACTGTAGTTTTTTCAGTCAAAGTCAAGCTAATTTCCTGTCTCATCAAAGAACCTGGTTAGCTAAGCGACGCGTCTATTCAACCGAGCCAAAAGGTGAGAGCTGCTGGATATGATCATCTGCTCTAATAAAAAAAACAAATTTCTTTTGATTTTTATTTGAAACTTTTTGGGAAGCTTTTTTATTACTGTTGTATACAGCAATAAACAATTAGAAAAAAAGATTAGATGATGTCAGAAGGGTTTGGGATTGGTATAGTGTAACAGGTTTTTATGTTTATATTTTCATGTCTTTTATTGATACTTATAAAAACAGTTTCTGCAAATGGCATAGATTGCATAGTTTTATGTTTTTTATGTAAATTTGTGTGAATGAGGGCCTGCAGATGGAAATTAGCTCCAGACCTAAACCTGTTACACAGGGTCTTTTAATTATTTTTTTTTTACTAATAAAAAAAAATTATCTATTCCCACATATAGGAATACCCACATATTCCTATATGTGGGAATAGATAAATTTTTTTTATTCGTTTTTTTTATCCTTGTCAAAAAAATCACTGAAACAAAACGGGAGCAGATTGCTCATCCGTTTCCTTTAAAGGAAACTTTAAAGGATTATGAAAATTGCCTTTTTTGAGTTTTGTGTTGTTATTCCCTCATCAAAAACATACCTGAAGTGTTGCCTTGATCCTTTCATGCATGTTTGACTCTTTTGGTGATCCTTTAATCTTCCATGGCAACTATTTTGCTCCTCAGACTAGCTAACAGCAATTAGCAAACACCTGGTAGAACTACTCATCTGCTGAGCTCATTATAGGAGCTACTTCTCAGAGCAACACTATAAAAAATATTATTAAAGGGTTAATAGAGGAGCCATGTTGTGAGGACTTCCTGAAGGCGGAGTTACAGAAAGAGTCAAAGTTTCTTCAAGAGACAGAGGCCCAATTTCAAGATGTTAAACTACAAAGTAAAATTTCTCTTAAGTCATATTTGACACATGGAGCATTCTTATAACAACTAATGTTAGCATAGTTACTTGATTGTGCTGTAAAAGGGCACTATGTAACACTGCTCCTTTAATCAGATGACAGGATGTTCAGGTCGTCTTTTCACACGTAGCGGTGACTTTTACTGCTATGTGTGAAAAGACGACCTGAACATGTTTTTCTGTTCAAACAGGCCTGTACATTGCACATTTTGCAGCTGCAGCTCATTTAAATGACTTCAATAGAATATATATTTTTATTGCAAAAATCAATCTATGCTATATTATAACACAGAGGAGAGTTTGCAGTGAAATATTTGTAGGCTCTTATATTTTAGTATTGCCAATCATCATCATGGACAGAGGTGCCTCTTGGTGGTGCAATAAATATTCTTGTCTGCATTTCAGATGGAAAAGAAGGAGCACCAGCAGGAGGCGGTGGAGGACGACCAGGAGGAGGGAAGAGAGGAGGTGGAGGGAAAGACTGGTGGAGTCGGATGCAGAAGGTTTGTCAGGGGGAAAAAAGCCATGAAGATCCAACAGTAAAATTATAATACTGTATTTGTAAGCTTTACAAATAGCTTACACTTTTGCTAAAATGTAGAAAATTATAAAAATAAGCAAACTGCTGAGTGTTGGTGCAGATCATTGCAGAGTTTCTCCCTGTTGGTTAAGAGTAGCTTGAGGGTCGTATTCTACAGATGAAGTAGCACCTGCACAACTCTTCCCTTCTGCATCTTAAAAAAAGAAGTTTTGCTTTAGAATCTAGTGAGAAAACTGTAAGATATCAAACGATGTGTGTCTTGTAGGTTATTTTATTGTTGCCCTGTGCCAGTAACGGCCACAGATCATCTTTATTTGGTGCTGGATTTGTCTGTTTTCAGGGCGACTTCCCCTGGGATGAGAAGGATTTCCGCTACATGATGCTCACTGTTGCTGGAGTCAGCTCGGTGCTGCTCTATCTCTACTTCCGAGACACGGGTCGTGAGATCAGCTGGAAGGACTTTGTGCACCGCTACCTGGGCAGAGGCCTGGTGGAGCGGTTGGAGGTGGTTAACAAACAGTTCGTCAGAGTCATCCTGATACCAGGAGCGGATGCTGAGGGGGTGAGGGGATGTTAAGGTCTATTAATGGTTGTTACAACACAGCAAAAAAATACATCAGAACAGTTCTCATCAATCCCTTTGATTTAGCATTGAACAGCCATCCTGTAGTTAACCTGCTTCTGTTTCAGACCGTTACATTCAGCTCTTTCTGTGTTCCTCAGAGTTATGTGTGGTTCAACATCGGCAGCGTTGATACATTTGAGAGGAATCTTGAGGCTGCACACATGGAACTGGGCCTGGAGCCGTCACACCGGGCCGCTGTCATCTACAGCTCTGAGAGTGACGGGTGAATTTAACCCTTCAACACCCAAAGAACAGAGTTTGATCTTCACTATAGAGGAAAAAAATTAGAATCAATTTATTTGGTTAAAATATCTAAAAAAAAAAAAAAGATGATTCATTAAGTTTGAAGCATACTGGGCTGCAGAGGTGACATCAGAGTGTCTACCTGAAAACGTCTTTAAAAACTGGATTTTATTTCAGTTATTCCTTCCATGTGTTGACCTGAATTTTAAGTCAAAATAAATATAAGTTGTAAAAAACGCTTGTCAAACAAGATGGTTGTTCTTGGTGGGTTAACCAACCCACCAAGAACATAAAAAAAAAAAATCCAGATTTTCCAAAATTTAAATCTTCAATTTGATAAATTGTAAATTTCTAAAATACATATCAAATCGATACATAAATTGTATCAATTTATCGCCCAGCCCTACTCTGTACATCAGCACTGATGGCCATCATAAAGGTTGGAACAACTTATTGTGAAGGTAAATTCAAGATTTGTCCCATTCCATCCACATGCAAAAATATAGAGAAAACTTGTTCATTGTGGGCTTTTTGTGTAAGACAAGTTCATAAGTTGCTTTAATCATATTCTGCGTATTGGTGAATCAGCTGAGCAATAAACAGGTCTGTTGATGTTTCAATAACATTTCTGAATGTTTTAGTCACGTGAACAATATTATTCTTAGATTTCATATTGCTGCAGAGAAATGTTACAATATATTTCAGTAGATTTTTTTTTCTTACATTCTTACAGCTCCTTCTTGATGAGCATGATTCCTACTCTGTTGCTGATTGGCTTTCTGCTGTTCACACTCCGGCGTGGACCAATGGGAGGAGGCGTTGGTGGAGGAAGGAGCCCCTTTAGCATGAGTGAGTCGACAGCCAAGATGATGAAGGACAACATAGATGTCAAGTTCAAGGATGTGGCTGGCTGTGAGGAAGCAAAGCTGGAGATCCTGGAGTTTGTGAACTTCCTGAAAAACCCACAGCAGTACCAGGACCTGGGAGCCAAGATCCCCAAGGTGAGAGCAGCCAGGACTGTCAGAGGGGAAGTCCCCGGTCCTCATTCTTTTGGTGGCTAACAGTTGGTTGATGAGTGTGTTTTCGAAGGGTGCCGTTCTGTCTGGACCTCCTGGCACAGGAAAGACTCTGCTGGCCAAAGCCACAGCAGGAGAGGCCAACGTCCCCTTCATCACAGTCAACGGCTCTGAGTTCCTGGAGATGTTTGTCGGGGTCGGTCCAGCCAGGGTGAGTGGAACAAGCCGTTTGCTGTCCAGTGCAGCGTTTCTCAGGAAATGAGAGTTGAACTAACAGGGCTTCTGTGAAGGTGAGGGACATGTTTGCCATGGCGAGGAAAAATGCACCGTGCATCCTCTTTATTGATGAGATTGATGCTGTGGGGAGAAAGAGAGGAGGAGGAAACTTTGGGGGACAGAGTGAACAGGAGAACACGTTAAACCAGCTGCTGGTGGAGATGGACGGTACAGCTACATTCTGCTTTAGAGCCTGCTGCATTTTTTTTTCTCTGTTTTAAAATTTTGTTATTTTGTCTCTCAGGTTTTAACACTGCTACTAATGTAGTGGTCCTCGCTGGAACTAATAGGCCGGATATCCTGGACCCTGCTCTGATGAGACCAGGACGCTTTGACAGACAGATTTACATCGGTAAACTCAGTCTATGTTTACTGCAGCTCACAGTTTGTGTGGGAATCTGGTTAAACATCAAGAATTTACCAGCCAGGTCAAATGGTTTTACAGATGACCACCTTGAAAATATTCAAGGTGGTCATCAGATTGTCTGCCTCAGAGGATATATGTTGGAAGACCAAAGTGCTCATGTACAAATACTTGATGCACATCACTGATGGTTTTTTCCCTCTTCCTCTCAGGTCCTCCAGACATCAAAGGCAGGGCTTCCATCTTCAAAGTTCACCTGCGACCAATCAAACTGGATCCCAGTCTGGATAAGGATGCTCTAGCAAGGAAAATGGCAGCTGCCACACCAGGATTCACTGGTGTGTAACATCTACTTGATTTATGTGAAGCCTTGATTTATTGTTCTTAAGCTTTTTCATTACAAATGAAATTGAACTACTTTGCAGTAGCTGGGAAGTAAATCTCTAAATGTTGATCAAAGACTAATGTATAGAAATTGCATTCGTCAACATTATTGACAAATAGATTTATACATTCAATCCAGACTAAGATGCTGGTTTGTGTTTTTTTTGTTAATGAATCAGGTGCTGACATTGCTAATGTGTGCAATGAAGCAGCATTGATAGCTGCCAGGCACCTGAGCCCCGCTGTCAACCCAAAGCACTTTGAGCAGGCGATTGACCGCGTCATCGGAGGTCAGTCACCAACTTTAGCTGCATTGCTAGCTTTTTTTCACATTGCCACTGAAAACCTTGTCTCTTATGACTTTTATGATATAAAATAGAAACAGCTAACAGATAGACTGAAAAGTACTTTTACTATATAGTATATTTTATGTTCATGTTTCACATTATCTGCCTGTGTTCAGGCCTGGAGAAGAAGACTCAGGTCCTGCAGCCGACAGAGAAGAAGACGGTAGCATATCATGAAGCCGGCCACGCCATTGTGGGCTGGTTTCTGCAGCACGCCGACCCGCTGCTCAAAGTATGGAGTCTGAACATGGCACAGTCACATCATGGCAACAAAATCAACTTCAAATTGTATGCCAGTATTAAATTTAGGTTGAGGAGTTTGTCATGAGTTTCTATTCAGAGTAAGCACAGACTGTTATAGAAACCAAACTGAACCTTTGCTCAATAATTAACCAGAAAGAAAATAAAACCATCAGAATCATCATCCAGCAATGCCAGAGTGATGCTGTTCATCTAGTCATTAGAAAAGGAGTTTCTCTGTGTAGCCCTGCTGGAAAACACTTAAAATGGAAGCTATGGCTAGAAAAGTATTGGATAAATTCAGCCTGTTTACCATTCAGTCTACTTCTATAAAGTTATTAACAGAAAACCTGATGGACCACTTGCCGCATGTAAGATAGTATGCTTTGGTGTTTCAACACACATGTACACAAAACACTGGGTCTTAGAAAGAATAGGATTTTTAAGTCTCTCCTGGTCCTGGTTCATAACAGAGTAAAATTTATTTGTATGCGTTACAGAAGAACTCTTAAAACTATTAGCGTCCAAATAAATGGGCAGGAGTAAACATAAACCACCCCACAACTTAATTTCATACTAAAAAGTGCTAAAAACAGGAGCTGGTATCGGTCCTTGTTAAGCTCGTTAAAGAGATTGACCAAGTTTCTGTTTTGCAAGTCCAGTTACAGCTCTGGTGGTCTGGCAGCCAAGGTATTGTCTACAAGTGGTATACTGCTGGAAATGGCTGCACCTGATCATCAGCTAACGGTTTTTAGAAGTTATATCAGGTTTTATATTTGGAAATATGAAAGTATGCAGTGGCCTGCTGGACAGCAACAGTTGGACACACGCAATTCAGGAACAGAACCAGTGAAGGAGGAATTTGTTTGTTCTCTCCATCAAGTAGAGCTGGAGGTTTTAGCGTTCTTACACCCAAGGGGCAAAGATATCTGGGGTGAGAAGGTGTTTAGTTTTTCCCTGGTGGAGCAGTTATATCCAAATTCAAAGGCCCAAATTCACATTAAAAGCTTTTACTTTGCACAGAGGATTGTTATGAATCCCTAGTGTAGTTTTGCAAACGTTGGTGTTGAACACATGTTTTGTGTCTGTGTGTGGATAGAGGATCTTAACAATATTCCAAGACAAAACGATTGATAGTGCCTCATGTAACTGGACAGTTGCTGCTACTGCATTGTATTTAAAGAGCCTTGCCTTGTTTTCAGGTGTCCATCATTCCACGGGGGAAGGGTTTGGGTTACGCTCAGTACCTGCCCAGAGAGCAGTACCTCTACACCAAAGAGCAGCTGTTTGACAGGATGTGCATGATGCTGGGAGGGCGTGTGGCTGAGCAGGTCTTCTTTGGACGGATAACCACAGGAGCTCAGGATGATTTGAAGAAGGTCACACAGTCGGCCTATGCGCAGGTACACACACACACACACACCCACACACCCACACCTGCTGGGTCCAAGTAATATGGAGGAAGGGGACTATTTGTTGAGTTGTGACACTTCTCTCTGTTTGCTGATGTTCAGGTGGTGCAGTTTGGGATGAGTGACAAGGTGGGGCAGGTGTCGTTTGACCTGCCCCGGCAGGGTGAGATGGTTCTGGAGAAGCCTTACAGCGAGGCGACAGCTGAGCTCATTGATGAGGAGGTCAGAGGACTGGTGGACCGAGCATATGAGCGCACCCTGCAGCTGATCACCGACAAGAAGGACCAAGTGGACAAGGTGAGACCTTTTAAGTGATATGTTTATCAGGTGGCACAGGGAACAGGAGGGCGGTCAGTATTGTTCCCTACGTTTAAAGAGGTAGGGACATAGTTTCATATTGTAGCTGTCAAGTTACTGTGTTAACTTCAGTTGTTAAACACATACTGTCTGTATCAAACGTAACTTAGAAGAAATTTGACGCCGTGAAATTGGGCCTTTGTCTCTTTAAGAAGCTGATACTCTTACTGATATTGCACCTTCATCACGTTGTCACAATAAAGCTCCTTCATGATTCTTTTTACAACTGTTGTTATGAGTATTTGACAGGTAGTTCATAAGATGAGCTCAACAGAAGGAAAATTCCAGTAGGTGTTTGTTAATTGCTGTTGCTGCTGCTAGTCCGGAGGAGTTGATTGGGGCAGGTTCAGACAGGTGCTCTGTGAGGGAGAGCACCTGGGTTGCCAGGCTGATAGAACACTGGGGGAAACCCTGACATAAATTGTGATTAGACCTGCCAGGTTGGTTATGTGATAGTTGGCTACTCGGTGTAGACGTTTGTGGGCAGGACTGATACAGAGATTTACAGAGGTTGTCTTTGTCATCATGCTGAAATTTCTGGATTTCCACAGGTGGGTTGGTGTGATTTATTGAATTGAGCTATTTTATGTTTATCCTTGGTGTCATCCTCAGGTGGGGAAGCGTTTGCTCGAGAAGGAGGTGCTAGACAAAGCAGACATGGTGGAGCTGCTGGGACCTCGGCCATTCCAGGAGAAGTCAACCTACGAGGAGTTTGTGGAGGGGACTGGGAGCTTCGAGGAAGACACAAGCCTTCCAGACGGCCTCAGGGACTGGAACCAGCAGAGAGGAGGGGAGGCGGAGGAGACAGACCCAACCCAGGAAAGACAGCAGGCGGTGTAGAATCTGAGGAATCTGGAGAAAACTCATTCAGCTGGACAGAAATCCATGAAGCCGCTGACTTTGTTCCTCTCTACCTGACTGTGTAGCCCCCCATTTTGGTGCTTTATCAGAGGGCTGTGGTGCAGCTAACAGTCAACTATTTCTCTTCAGAGAGGAATGATCTTTACAGGGCCTTAAGATTCCCCGCCTCTAGATTCTGCCACATTTAACTATGTCGGGACAGAACAGAGTGAACGTAATGCTTTCTTTATTTATTCTTCTGCAAAATGTCTGTTCTCCTGATGAGGAAGAAATATTCGACTCGAGGAATGTTTATTTCAGCCCCAAACAACATTTCAGATTCATTTCTGAAATGTTTTCAGAAATGAATCTGATGTTTTTTCATCAACCTGGAACAACTCGTCTCAACGTTCTGCTTCACAACAACACAGCAATTTTCATTTGTATTTTACCTCAGCTTGGACTTACCGTGAGGATATTTTAATTATATAAACCGTGCGGTAATGACTGAGAAGGAGGTTTTTCTTGTAGGCCACTGTTCTAAAATAAAATAATAATAAAGGTTTTGCTTTTCTGAAATTAAAGCATGTTTTATAAAGCTATAAAAAACAGTCACAACACATTCTGCTTAGCAGATTAACCTGCTTTATTCTGTGTTGTCTGTAGTTTCAGTGGTTTTCAAGGTGTGAAGCAACTTGGTTAACCTTGTTTGGTTAATAAGGTTAACCAGAACTTAACCTTGTTTTGGTCAAGTTTAGTCTTTCTATCTTGAGCATCTTTAATGTCATCTTCAACCTTTAAATGTGATTGTGTTGAGGATGCCTCGATGTGGTTGGAAATGGAAATGTTTTCTGAACTTGTTGAGACATATTCAACACATTCTGGCTGAGAATCAGACTTCTGCTTTTGAGTTATTGCAGCTGCAAAAAAACTCTTG
Source organism: Brachyrhaphis roseni (assembly GCA_903066815.1). Classification (NCBI taxonomy): domain Eukaryota; kingdom Metazoa; phylum Chordata; class Actinopteri; order Cyprinodontiformes; family Poeciliidae; genus Brachyrhaphis; species Brachyrhaphis roseni. The sequence goes on from CAEFZY010006767.1 coordinate 14,286, forward strand.
ATCTTGAGAAGTTTAATTCTGTAGATTTATTTATACAGTATTGTTTGAAAGTTTGTGAACCACCCAAACATGGTCATTGTTTTTCTAAAGAAACAGCATGTGAAATGAACATCCAAATCTCAGATACATATTTTCATTATATATTCAAAGTATTTTAACTGTCAAAAACAGAAAATCTGCCCATTTCAGATCTTGCCACAGCATTTCTATGGGATTGAGATCTGGACTTTGACTGGGCCAATCCAGAGTGCAAATCTTCTTTCTTGAAAGCCATTCTTTGGTACTTTTGCTGGAATTCTTTGGGTTGTTTTGTTGCACAATCCATTTCCATTTCAGCTTCAACTCCCTGACTGATGGCAGGAGATTCTGGTCAAGAATTTGCTAAAAATTCTTGACCAGAATTCTTGTGGAGGGGACGGGGAGCTTTGAGGAAGACACGAGCCTTCCAGACAGAAAGTCGTCCAGGTCAGGAGGCAGAAAAGCAGGCCCAGACTTTCACATTTCCACCACCATGCTTCACTGTTGGGAGGAGGTTCTTCTCTTTAAATGCAGTGTTGATTTTTTTCCAAACATGGCGCCTGTGATGTTTGGCGCCAAACATTATTATTTTTATTATTTTGAGTCCAAAATAATACAATTCTGGATTCATCTGTCCAGAGAATGGACTTCCAAAAAGCCTCTGGTTTGTCCAAGTGCTCTCTGGCAAAGTTTAAATGGGCAGCTTTGTTCTTTCTTGAGAGCAGAGGCTTCCTTCTAGCAACTCTCCCATGAATGCCCATGATATTTATTGATATTTTTGCCAGATTGTAGAAACATGTACATTTATCCCAGAGGTCTGCAACTCTCTGCAGGCGATGTGTGGGTTGGCCTTTATCTGCATTATTATGGTGATGCATAGTGGCCTCCATTTGTAAGTGATTTGTCTCACAGTGGATGGACGAAGCTAGAATCTTTTAGAGATGGTCTTGTAGTTTTCCCCAGACTGATGGGCTGTCACCACCTTCTTCCTGATGTCCTCAAATGTCTCCTTTCCTCTCGGCCTTTGGTTTGGTTAGTATCCTCTCTCTTGTGCCTCAAAACGTTTCCCAATGATGTCTCATTTGATTGGTCTGCTTAGTTGATTACTTGATAAGTCACGTGTTTCACCTGAGTTTTTTAGCTAATTGACTTTATCAGTGCAGCTGTGGTTCAATTAATTTTGCAGATGCTCTGATTCCATCTTTCATGTAGTCTCTTTGCAACTCACACATTTCCCTCAAAACAAGCAAATGGAATCGATGAACATAAACCTGACATTTATATACAAAAACTGGTAATGAGAAATTAAGAAAATTGTGGTTAAAAAAAGAAAGACCTAAACTACTCAAGTTCACAAGCTTCCAAGCAGCACTGTGTATTTATATGTGATCTTCTTTCACTACTTGGAGAGATGACCAGTGTCACTTGAAGGTATGCTTCATTGGGTTGCTAATCCCTTCACAATTTACATAACATCCTGCCTCAGTTGTCCATCACTGTAATCCAGCCTTTAATATAATATATATTAATGACAATGTCTCAAAATATCAGTTAAGGTTATAGGAAACTCTATCAGACTCAGGACCTACTAGGTGCAAGATAATTTAATGCTGTCTGAGTTTACAGCTAGCAACTACGAGATTATTTCTAACTCATCCTGTTTTTCATACATTCATACTCCATTGTGTTTTGGGTCCTGAGTGTTTCATGAGTTAATAAACACAAAAAAGTAAATAGAAATTTAAAAGACATTTGGATAGTCTTGTAAAATTTGAAAAGATTACAAAGAAAAGCAAAAGGAAATTAATTATGACTAAAGACCTTCACAGAGTGGTGTGTTCCCGGTAACTTCTGACCAACTAGACTTTTGAAAACATGTTAAAAGTGCACCTTTATTTTCGACAGATTTTTCTTTTACAATGTAAATCTCAACGCATACACAACATTTCTGTATGAAAAAGCTACAAGAATGCTACATCTCTGAGTACAATGGCAATGCACTCGTACGCTGAAGCTGCACTTATTAAACCTGACCAGCAGGAGGTGACAACTTCCCCCGCAACAAGTCAGCTCAGGACAGTTGGCTGCTGTTTCTGCTTCTACATATTTTTGATCCGGTACTACTTATTTAAAAAATATTCTAAATTGAATTAAACAAAAAATATTACGGATAAAAAAATGTTTTAATAGTCCTACACACCGGTAGAAAAAACCCCAAACAAAAACAAAAACAGAATGCTTGTTTAAAACTGACTACAGCAGAAAAATGCTTGGTGTTTTCTTGTCTTCTGGTGGTTTGATTGGTTTTTTCCTGGTTTATGTCCACTGGAGGAGAACTGAGAAAAGCAGAGACGCAGCAAAGAGACAAAGGGACATGGAGATGGCAGATGCTCCTCCACAGTCCTTAGCGTCCTCCTGGTGGACCAATCACACATTTTGACATTTTGTTAAAAATAATGTTTGCTAAAACATGCCCAGATTTTACCTATATAGATGCTCAGCACTTAAAAATATAATCCTGCAACAACATTAACATGTTCTTTCTCAGCGCTGACCTTAGGGTGGTAGGAGTGGCAGGACTCTGGACGCCTTCGCACCTTCTGAGATTTCATCCTGTTGCACTTCACAGTTGCGTTATGTTTACAGATGTTAAGAAAAGCTTTGCATACACAGAGGGTCGGTGACGAGCAGATCTCAAGGTACAGCAGCTACTGACGAAACCATATCACAGATTTCTCTCTTATGTTTTTTTTTTTCTTTTTCCAAGACCAGAACAGAACCTATGTATGCATTTAGTCGGGAGCCATTTTGTTGAACAGTAGAAGGCACTGTTCCCTCTAAGCTGCGCGCCTGCGCAATTGCGCACTGCTCGCACATTCTCTGCGCACAATAAAATCTATGCAGCGCATAAAATAAAACCCAGCGTAAACTATACATTGAGCTCAGTCATCAGTTTTGACTCTGGACCAATGACGAATAACAATCTAACTCAGTGAGTCACAGGTGTCCAGCCAATGATACGATACAGTTCACTTACGCTACGCAGCCAATCCTATTGTGTTTATGTGCCTTGTCCATATGCGCTGTGGCACCGGGCAGATTTGGGATTTGCTAGGTAGGAAAAGTCCACCATACTCGGACG
>CAEFZY010006773.1:0-11954 GCA_903066815.1 Brachyrhaphis roseni
ATTTACACAGTTTGTAAATCTCAGTTTACAAACTGAGATTTAAACATTTCCTTCCTTTCTTGATCATGGATTCAGCTGACCTTGTATCCATCCCTTAACTTCTACTTCTCAGTCACCTTTTCTCTGATTTGCTTGAACTGTTCTTTTGTCTTCATGGCAGCAAGGAATCCTGATTAACCAGTGAATGAACAGGTGTCTTTAAACTACAATTACCTGAGACACAGTCACTGCACTCAGCTGATTTCCAGTCTCAATGTCAGCTTTATTAGCAACAATCCCCATGCTAATCGCTAACATGTAATGCTAAAGACAGTTTAAAAATAATGCTAATCCTCATACATCTTCTTTTCTTACACAGCGGTGCAACCTACCACAACATTTTCCCAGATTCAGTAAAGGCGAAGGAGCTTCTAATGCCTTCACGTCGATAATCTGAGACGTGTTTCAGAAAATCTGTGTAAATATATTTGTTTGTATTTCATAAACAAATGAAATGCAAACAATCTTATGCTACTAGTACAGAAAAAATTATGAGTCCCCAATGGGAGGAGGACTAAAAATTTGGACGTTGTCCTTATGCATTCTTATATTACAGGTATAGCTAAATAGGGCATTTCTGACACCTTGCGTTCTCAGTTTTGATTGGCAAAATTGTTAGAATAAACAGTCTTTGACTTGAATAATCAAATACAAATAACTCAGGTAAGTTACTGTGTATGTACATTGAGATCGTAGAGGTTATTTCTTTATCTTGACATTATCATGCAGAATTTCACAGCTGAATTACAATCATGCACTTTCACTAATACAAACTAAATCTTACATATCTTAGTTACATTGTCTAAATGTTTTTTTTTTTTTCTTCAAAAGCAGTCTGCCTGAGGATATACAGTAGAGGAGGGCTGGGACAAACCTGCCCCTTCCCACTCACAGAATGTTCGTTTGCAGCTGCCAGCTCTCATGGCGGAGCAAATGAACAATTAAGCAATGTTTTTCATGGGTGGTACTCACTTTGTCCAGCTTGGATTCCAACTCACACACATCCCCCTCCACTTCCTCTATGGTTGCTCTGTGAGGAGGAGAAAAAAAAACACATAGAGGTTTGAACTTGAGCATCTCACAAAACTACAGTTGCAGCACATGTATTATGGCTCTGAGGAACGTTGACACAAGCGTAAACACAGAAACTGGTGGAGGCAGTTAAAGTGAGACCTGCCATTTTGGGTCAGGCCTCTGAGCTGAAATCAGGACTGGCATCCTGCCCTTTAAAATGTGACAAAACAAAGATTGGGTCTCTGCAGGATCAGCAGACTGCAAGCTGCAGAATATCACTGAGGGAAGAAGAGACTTAAATGACTCATCCCGGCTCCATCTGAGTTAATCTCTGCTCTCCTAAATCTTAATGTGCACAGTCTAACACATTACTGTTGCTGTACTTGAATGTTAGAAACCCTTGTAAGCTTGTGATTAAAATATGAGAAACTGGAAATCTCTAAATGAGAAATAGCGTAAAAAGAGAACAATAAACCAAAATGTTAAGCACAACCAACATATTTATTTTCACAAAATACCCCCACACGCCAGTTTAAGGTTTTAGATCATATTTACATGCCATATCATATGTCTATATGATATGGTTTTCTATTTTGAAAACCATTTTTTCCTTATAATAAATAATTTTTTATAAATTGTGCATTCTGTACTGAAATTATATGACTATAAATGATGTAAACTGCTGAGAAAGAGAAGAGTAATCAGTGAATACAAATGATCCTTTTCTGTTTTATGTTGGAGAGTTAAAGCAAAAATAACCAAGAGTAGGATCATGTTGCAGAGGTAAAACTCACTCCTAGGGTCTATGGCATTATATTTGTGCCACTAACTTGAGTGGGCATTGTTCAATCAGTGAGATTGATTTGAACGCACATATCAATGTTACTGAACAATAATTTGAGGCATATGCCTTTAAATATCAAAACGATCGCTTAATAGCATTCTGACACATGCTCAACTACGACAACTCTTGCTCTGTCTGCTCTCTGTGGCTTTGCTCACAACCTAAAATTATGTAAATGAATCATCAGACAGAATCAGGCAATCACTGAGAAGTCTTTTCAGATACACATTCAGCACACATTCAGCTAAAGTGCTCTGCACAAATTCAGCACATGACTGTTAAAAGTTTGACTCAGCAGAATAGTCCAACCACAAAAAAAAATCTACAAAAAGTAATTTCCCGTATTTATCACTGTAGAAATACATTGGAGTTTCACAATGCATAAAGTGGAAGTTTTCCAATTTCTTCACTTGCTATAAAACATGAACATGTAATATCCAAGCTCCTTGTATTGTATGCCTTAACAACAAAATGCAAACTGCAGCTTCTCTCATGACTAATCTTGAAACCAAAAAGATTTATTTTGTAATTATTAAGAAAGGGGCAGGTTTTTTATAAAGGTTTTCTTCTTCCAAGTCCCTTTCACTCATGTAGATGAATTGTTACAAGACGATGTTTTTGTACATTGTGTTTTGTGGGGTGAATAAACTTATTGATAGAATGATCACACTTTTTTGTTTAAAAACCATCAGTTTTACTCATAAAATGCATCAAAAAGCTAAAGATCATTGCTTCATCCTCAAGATACCTTATATCATTATTTAAATCCTGATTAGTTAATGTATTCTGCTCTAGTACTAAAAATAAGCTACCAAATAAGCCCTAACTAGCAAATAATTTTTAGTTTGTCTAATTTTAAGATTTGCTCTTCCCAATTTCTTAATTCATAGCACAGCTGCTACTCTCAGTGATGGATCCAACATGCAACAAAAAAAATTACATTTGTAGGTCTAAAATCTAATCTTCCACACTCATACAATCTGAAAGACATTAAAAAAAAGTAGGTCTAAGCGCTTTTCAGCTTGAAAAGAGCTGACTGCTTCTGCGACCCAAACAAAAAAGGATGAACTTTAGGACTAAAATAGACTCAAAGGCCAGAAACAGGGTAAAAAGCAATAAAGAGCATGCTTCTCACACACAGACATTGGCTGTGTTCAAAGCTTGAGAACATATTATGTGAACTTTTAACCCTCATCTGTTGTAGCAGGCAAAGTATTTCTTTAATGAATCAATCACGCCACTCACCAAAAAATAAAAAATATTCTAAAAAAATAAAATCACTGAGATAAAGAGATTTTACATTTGTAAAAGGATATTAAAATTATTTAATGCACTAGATTAAGTACTGGTGAACAAAATTCAAACTCATTTAAAATTCACACTCATTCCATAGCCAAACAATGAGCTTTTCCCCCTAATCTTGAAACTTGAGCCAGTGTGGTGAAATTGTGAAAGTGCTGACAGAGGATAAGAAAAGGAGGGGCCCGCTCAAAATGAAAACTTGGGCCGTTGCCTTACATATCTGGCCTTGAAGAGTGAGCAAAAAGCAGAAGAGAACAAGAGCTGCAAGCTTTTCAATGTAACACGCAGGCACGCACAAGCCTCTTTTAATTAAGAAACACTGTTCATTAGGAGGCAGAAAGTATGTAAAGAATAAGCAGAAATCCTCAAGGAAACACTGACGGTGCTTAACCTGGAATCCATAACAGACTCTGATATTCCGACTGTAGAGCAATGCCAAGTTAAATAATTGGTTTCAGCAGATGGGAAGAAAGAACGAGGCCCAAAAATAAACATAGATATTTAAAGAGACAGAAACTCAGTTTGGAAGAAGCTTCACATCCAGATTCTTACATAAAAAATAGAATAGTCCATTTTATTTTTATTTTCATCAAAAAACAATCAACTAAGATTTAATTAACCCCCAACAAAAACCAAGTACATAACTTCCTATAACTATTACAACCAAAAATAATGAGCATGCAACCTAAGGAGAACACATTTTACAATTTGTATCCTATATTATTTAACAATTTCTATCAAATTCAGCCAGTGGCTACTGAAGAACTGAGCTTTTTAGGATAAATGTTGAGGTGTTTGGCCATAACAGCATAACATACAGCGTCAAACTCGGGGAAAACTAACTAACTTAGCAAGGAGGAGCATACCTAATCAATCGAGAAGCACATTGACATTTATGTCCAAAATATGTTTTGTACAAAGGTTAGTTGCACCAGACAACCTGTCCGACAAAAAATATATAGATTAATGTTAAGTTGGATGGTTGGGTTATGATTCAGAGAACACCAATTAAATAAGAATTCAATTATTTTCTTTCTAAAAAACCCCAAAAAAACAATTAAAGTCATGCTACAGTTTTCTTAAAACCAGACATGAACCCGACTGATTTTATGCAAGTTATGCATAAATGAAACCTTGTAAAGCTCAGTAAACTGTAACATCGCAGTAAAGAAGGGAGGGTAAAAAATTGCAGCACAATGCTGTCAGATACTGATAAGGTTACACAGAACCTATTACTTAAAGGTTACTGCTGCTCAAAGGTGGTTGGAAGCACTCTTCAATCATGTAGTGGATATTATATGTTGCTACCAAACATCTGGAAATGTCAAACAAATGAAAAGTGATGGGATCAAGACTGGAAAGGCTTACTTCAGGTTCAGGTTCTCTCAACAGTGATACATTATTATTGCAAAATTAGATTACTTCATGAGCTGCTTTGATCTCTTCAGAGCCAACGTGTCTGATAACTCAGAGACGATGTGATAAGAAGCAAGAATAGATGATGATGCAGGCATTCTGCTTCCAGGTATGGGGAAACAGAAAAGTCAAACTAGGAAAGCAGCTGGACGGAAGTGTAAATAATGTAATCAAAGGATTATCCAATCAAAACGACAACAACAACAAACAAACCAAGAAACCAAACAACATATTGGACTTTGTTTTTCTTCTGAAACCTATTTGAGTCAAATGTTGTGCATTAAAGCTTGCACATTTAAATAGGTTAGAGGTAAGTTTTATGGAAGATTTCCCTATGGAAATAGATTATCAATGAACCAAAAAAATATTTTCAGGTAGTTTTTGTATCTGAAGTAAAGGGAAATAAAATATGGTTGTAAAATGTTATTTAATGGTTATTATCTGATTGTAATCCAGGTAATTATAAACAAAAATCCAGACTGTGGAATGCAGTGGCAAATATTTTTCCATTATAACACAATATCAATAATATACAACAATATCACATTTACTGTCAGTATTTGAAGTAACATAACGGTATATAAACATAATTAATTAGAAATGCAGTTTGGCTGGTGAAAGGTTTTCCTTTTTTCTATCTAGTTAAAGACTAAAAGGTTTTTTTTCCCCATTAGGGAACACATCCTACCCAGGGACTTCCAGGTTGTGTTGATTGCATTCTTTGTGGTGTTACATATTGAAATTTTTTTTAAGCTATTTTCACTTCAGTATCAGTGACATGTTTAATATAGTGATCAGATTAGAGAAAGCACAGAAATGTAGAAGTTATTTCCCTTTTCTCTGGTCTGAGAGAGGTGACATTTTCTAATATTTTATTCTAGAAACTTTAGAGTCTTGATTATTTTTTTTAAACATTCCCTTTTACAGTTTGTTCTGACTAAAAAGCTTCCCAAGATATTGGAAAAACATCAAAATAACTCAGCTCCGCGTTTATTGCTGCACCGACTAAAACATTTTGTGACAACTGCAAGAAAATCTTTCCGAGATGGTAAAATGGAATGGAAAAAGTAAAGTTAAAAAAAAAAAACTAAGCTCATTAGCTGCATTAAGTAAAACACACCGAGGAACTGGATATCTTGAGGTAAGTGTTTGGCTGGGCGAATGAAGTTAAATAAAGAGAAATATGTGGTGTAGAAGAAAGACTGGAGGCCACGAAAAGAAGAATTGAAAAAGCTTGCCTTGTGAACCACATCAGTTAAAAACAGGCCTCTTCAACATGACTGAGGAAATGTTTGGCCCCGGTTCTCTTTATGATGACTGCGAGTGTATAAAAGGATGCTGATGAATACAACATGCAAGACAGAGAAGTTGACTAGATTAGAAATAGATTTCAGTAGCATAATTCTATGCAAATGTTCCAAACGATCAATTCCATTTGTTCTATAAGTCAATATTGAATCACTGAGAATTTCAACAAAAGCTGCAGACTTCAGGCCGATCTTCCAAACACGTCTAAAAAAATAAAAGTCTCAAATTTCCATTCTTTCTAAGTGTAACTGAAGTTGAGGTGGTTTTTGGGTAAACAGTCACATAAAACTGCTATTTTTTCAGCGGGTGACTACAACGCTCTCACTGCCAATGACCAAGAACAAAAATAAGACAAGGCTCTGGACTCTTACTGGAATAAATTACTTGGCCACAAAAACTTGACTTCATTGCAGATGTGTGTTTTTTTTTAATCTTAACTAAAGACAGACACCCGATTCTACAACAGTGGTTTAATGCCTCGATTTGAAACAGAAAGCACCTCTTCTGAAGCTTTGTGCAGCTTTTGGCAGCCAGCTGCCGACCTGTTTACGCTCTGCGTTCATTTTACTTTTTCAAGTACTTCATAATTTCTAGGAGATTGCAATAATTTATGATTTCTGTTTCCCTGAGGTAAAACATGACATGATGCAGAACCCCATTTTTCTTAGTAACAGGAAACATGGAGCCAGGTTTATCTTGTCAGCATGCAGAGTAAGTAGAATGTTAAGGGAGTTATAAAAATAAAAACACCTCTAAGCTCACTGTTGGAGAAGAGTGCCATCTTGTACTTGACTGATTCCAAAGGGAAATTAAATGTTGTTGTAACTCATATAATCCAAGTGTCTTCAAAGAATCACAGAGAATCATGTTGCTGTGGGCAGGAAGGATCTCCAGCAGTCTCCCAACAAATATTCAGAGGCTTCTGCTCTGCTCTCACTGCTCTTTGGTCTTATCCAGCAGGTGGGTCATAGTTCATGTATTACTTGAGCTTTTGACATGCTAATCAGCTGCTTACAGACATAAAAACAACATTGTATTACGACAGTTCAAAGTCAGTGGGAAAAATTGTCCAAAAACACCTCAAACCAAACAATTACAAACTAAAGTTTACAAAAAGAACAAATCAGAACTAAAAAATCAGAACTACTCCAACATCAACTGTAGAAATTGTGAAATTAAAGTCTCCATAACAAAAATTAGTTGATAACACTAGAGGCAAACTGGTTGTTTAGTTGAAATTTAAGAAAGAAAATCAGCACCTCATGCCTTCCGTTATGTACGGACAAAGATGAAGGATTCTGCAGGGCCTGCTGCTTTTTCATGCCACGGTTTTGAGAAAATAATTTAATTAACCTAACAGTCATGTTTTTGGACTGTAGGGGGAAGCCCGAGTAACCGGAGAGGACTCTCATATCCACAGGGAGAACATGCAAACTCCAGGCCACGATTTGAACCCAGAACCTTCATGCTGCAATGGTGCTAACAACTGCACCACTGAACATCCCCATTTTAAACCAATGAAACCTAAATTATTTTCTATTAAAACACTCTCAAAACAATCCATGGGCATCCTAATATATGCTTACTTTAACAAATACTATTAAGCATGTAAGCTATGATGTTTTCCCACAGCAAATTTTTGTCTTTATCAACTCTCCTTCTACCTGCCTTCTACATATGAGGAAATAACAAAATGTGTTTTTGCTAGGGGTGCACCGATTGCACTGATCCCCTATTACCAATCTTTAAAAAGCTTCATCTGCCGATTCTGATTTTGGACACCAATTGTTTTGTCTGAAATGTTGCGAAATATGCTGAGTTGGCAACAGTGGAATGACTATTGCAAACTTGCAGACATGACCTGGTGGTCCAATCTATCAGTCAAACCTTTCTCACGGAGGAGCAGAAGAAGAAGTGGCTGATTTTTAGGCTTTTGCTGAGGTAGATAAGAGTGGGGAATAAAAACTGTTTCACATGCAAGTATCCTCCAATCATCAATCTCCCAAAATTAAGGAAACTGGTGATAAATCTGTTTTGTTTTTTTTTAAGAATTAAAATTCTGCAACAAAAGCTGAACAAGGAGCACAAAGAGGGTCTGAAATAACAGTGGTAGAGGATGGAAAACAATCCCACTCAATGAAACTGTTACTGTGGATGGAAATGTGAAGAATAGGGTGAGCTTTGGTGCTGTGACGTAGATCCTGTGATTGTTCAAAAGAGAAGCAGAGGTAACGTGCAAGAGGGTCCCACTGTGGTAAAAAAACAACTATTAAGACAACACAGTGTCAACAACATCCACAAGATGAAGTCATTACTTTAACATAAACACTTACAAGCTTGGGGAAATTTTCTTTGCTGTCGTAATGACTGAACATTAGGGGTAATTTTACAGAGGGCGTAGATCCTCGATTGATCCTCCGCCACTGACATGTTGCAGGAAGGAAACACTGAGGAGAGGAGGGGGAAACTACAGCATTGTCAGGATCTATGACGATGATGGGAATGATTCTGACAGCCTTGTGTTTCAGATGAAAGCTAAAATTAAATTATTTGAATATGAACTGCTAATATTTCCTGAAATATGTAAAAAAAAAAAAAAAAAAAAAGAACATTTTTTTTTAAATCTCCAAGACAACAAAATTACAATTAAAAATCATAAATAATAAACGAAAATAGGGTAGAAAATGTTCTTGTAGGAGCTGGAATTAAAGAGTATACTCTTTAATTTTATTATAATAAAATAATCACAAAAGGGTTTAGCACAGCTGCAGTAATGAGCTCAAATAGATCTGATAAACTGATCAATCACGCCCTGGTCAGTGATCAGAAGATTTCTCCCTGATCTGCTGGCTCTTCAGCTGCTCTAATAAAGTAAAACTGAAACAGAACATCTTCCACCACTGAGTTCATCAAGACTATTTTGGAGCACATAATGTTACCATAATTAATCAAAGGAACATGAACGGAGCAAAAATTTCTGCTCAGCTTTCAGTAGGTCATATTTACTTAATTTACACCCGTTTACAAGGCCGGATTTATAAGGATGTGGGCCCCTGGGCTGGAGCCCGTTTTGGTGCCCTATCCACCAAAACGGGATCTACGTCACAGCAGGGTAAAATTGCTTTATTAATACAAATTAAGAAGTAGTCCTATCACTGGGTATTAACTGATGCATGGTAGCTTTAATATGTCCAGTATCCAATAACTACATGTTGTTCCCAAAGACATCAATATAACTTCATAATTTTTAATACATAAATATTGTTGATGATCATAAAAATTCTACAATAATACAACTCGCATGATTTGGGCCAATGAGGTAGAGTAAAGGAGAAAAGGATGAACTGATAGACAAATGAATGGACAGACAGATGAAAATTAAATAGATGGATGGATGGATGGACAGATGAATAGTGAAAGATATGAGTTAGGTGTTTAAAACTCAAGATTTGATGTGTAGCATGAAGAAGAAAAGTTAACTGCAATTATGTCTTTTTTTAATAAAACCAGCATAAAAGTTGCTGATAGGAGCAACTTATTTACAGAAATCATCACACAGACAACAAAGCTGGGAATTATGTCTGAAAATGCTAACCTTTCCCATACCTGCCAGACTTCGACAATCCTTAAAAACCCCCACACTTTTCTGGACCTTTCAAGTCAGCTCTAATTAGCAGGATGAAAACGTCTCCACAATAGCAGTCGTCCAACCAGCATTAACTGTATATGAAAACTATGTTGTGGCAATTGGCTTTGTTGGGATGGAAAGTCATCAAATATGTAAAACTTTTGTTCCTACACATGTGGGGAGTGAAGCCACAGCTCTCTGGAAGGATTTTTCAACTTTCATAGTTGCAACGGAGCCAACAGAGCTCATGAGGCCGAGCCTCAAGTGGGAAACTAGGCTACAAGGGTTTATGCCAAAAATACTGATTTTTTTTTTTTTTTTTTTGCTCTCTAGTGTTTTTGCTCTCCCCAGGCTGAGAGCGAAGTCTATAACCAAAGAGCTTCTCAGCTAAAGCAATGATGAGAGCATAAAAAAAAAAAAAGACACAAGGGTGTGCCAAATTACCACTTAAAAAAACCTTCTCCACATTTCAGGGCTCCATATTCTCTGGCACAAAGTTAAAAGTAAACACCAAAATGGAAACAGATGTTGAGCAAGTTGGAGTTGCTCTGCGCTGCTTCTATATTCAATGCTTGTCATCCATCCCCTCTGTCTCTGCCACTGTCTTCTTTCCTGACCAAATTTAACTCATTGGGGGGGAGGTTGGAAAAATGTGATGAAAGCAGCGGGGGCCGGAGCTGAAACTGTGCTGCGACAGCGTCTGATAACTACAGAACTCCTGCAGAGTTTATGTTGACAGGCGGCTCTGAGAAAGATCAATGGTAATGAAAACAAAGATGGAGTGGGGGATCGCTGGACCTCAAGAGAAGAAACTTTGTATTAGAAAAACAATATTACTAACAATAAAAACAGACTACAGTGTTCATATTGTTTATTAATGCAAATTAAGAAACAATAGCAATACAATATCTATTGGACTTCTATTGCGATATCCATGATACTGGATTGCTAGTTCATACAGGCATGAACTAATTAAAAAACAAAGTATCCTGACATCACGCTGTCAGTATTGCAAATCAAGATGACACTTTTTCTTGTATGCATGCACTTATTTTTGCATAACAGGAAGATCTAAAAATGATAGAGAAGATAAAGAGGCAGACCATGTCTGGATAAAGGTTTGTGCCTTATTTCAAAGTAAAAGTAGCAGTTTTTTTTTTTACATTCAATTACAGTAGAGTGTACATTTAATGTTAGCCAGATCCACTAAGACACCATCATGGACGCTGGCTTTTTGAAGAAATAGCGTTCATAAATTCTATTCAATGGAGTGAAACTTTATTTGCACCTGATGATCAATTTGAAGATACATTCATCTTTATTATAATTGTACCATAGGCTGTTAAGATTCCTAAACACAACATATTAATATTTTATATGTTGTGGTTTAAGTGAAATAAAATTCACAAAGTTGATGGAACTTTGTGAATTTAATTAAATAAAGCTTAATTAAATAATGCTGAGTCTGATGTTTGGACTTATTCTGAACTTAATACTTGCTTTAGATCTGGAAAGCAACAGGATTTTTTTTTCAATTTATTGCTAAATGTTTTGACACCAAAAAAATTAGTTTATTAGAATATAACATTGCTTATTATTCAGAAAACTACATCTGAAATAGAATTTGCCTGTTTATGACTAAATTCCCAGGTACTCTGTCTGTAATATAGATTTCTTATTTATCAGAAGACCAGTAATCCAGTTTCCTATTTCCTGAGTGTACTAATTTCCCTGAAACTGCTTATCTCTTTGTGTGACTGCAGAAAAAAAAAAAACAGAGTATATATGCATTACTTGGTCTCAATGAAATTCAGGGATGCTACAGAAATGTGGCTCATTAATAACTTTCCTTTCTTTGTTTCCAAAAACTGTGCCTTGGTGATACAGCAACCCACTCCAACCCAGTTCTGCTGTGACTCAGCCCCTCTGTTGTTCACAATCAATCTAAAATTAACTCCTTATATTCATGTTAAGACGGAAGAGGCTTTAAAGTCAAGCCACCATCTTGGACTAACAGAACAACCATCTGTCAACAGTTTAGCACAGTTTGGCTATATGCTTTCACTTCTCACACATGTATTGCGTATTTTCCTTACAGGTTTAGGCAACTCCACTGTGCGGGAAGTCCCCCTTACGTGATCCTGAAGGAAATGCATTGATAAAAAAGCAACTTTCTAACATCTGTTCCTCGTTTGGCTGGGGGAGGATGTTCGAGCAACAGAGTGTGAGAGACAGGAAGAAGAGAGATGCTTTTCTCAAAACACTGAACCCAAAGCAACCCAAGGGGGATGGGGTGGTTGAGGACAAACACTCAACTTAACACCTCCCAAAGGGTTGACAAAGTGGGGAGAAAAAGCTGCAAATGATAACTTTTGAGTTACAATATGGTCTAAAAACACAACT
>CAEFZY010006781.1:0-14648 GCA_903066815.1 Brachyrhaphis roseni
GCTGAATTCATTGAGATGTTTAATAAAATTCATCATCAGATCAGAAATTTGGTTCATGTGATTTGAAACAAGAATTTGTATTATTCTACAGTAAAATAAGTTATTTAAACTTCATATTGTGAGTAAAATAGTAGAGAAATGTGGCTCTTTAACTGGGTGAGGGCAGTTTTGTTTTCTTGCATATTGTGAAATAATGTTTTGGTTTAAATTGCAGCATTAAGTTAGAACTCACAATTCAAGATTAACGAACTTAAAAAACAATGTTTAGACAACTTGTCTCTTGGTGTTAAATCAACTTCATGAACTTTAATTTCTGAGTTAAAACCAAAATAATTTTCTTGTTGACTTAAACTGCATTTTGAAGGCAGCAGGTGGACTTTCTTTTTCACGTTAAACCACCTCTAATGTTTTACAGTGTAAAAAACATAAATATTTGAATAATTCAGATTTTTCTCCTCTGGTTATGTGATGATATTTTAAGTCTGTTTCACCAAACCCAAAATAATCTAAAGTAGAAATCAGCCCATTCGACTAACCGTTGGTTGTGTTGGTTTATGGCCCAGTTAGCGGCTCGTGTTTCATGACATTGCCGTCCGTCTGTACGGAGAAGTGATTTATCGGTGTTGTGTAGGTGTGAAAGCTCAGCCAAATGCTTTATGGGCAAATACACTTAATTGTGTTTGGGCCGGTGAGGAAGGCTAAGCTAATGGGGAACGAGTTATGCTTCAAAGGGGTCAGAGAGAAGAGGACATTGAGAAATAAAAGAGGATGAAAGACTATTCAGAAAGCCTTATCAGACTGCAGCAGCCGCTTGGTAAGAGGTAACTTTCTAACTTGACTTTGTGAAAAGTATTAAAACAAAATGTTTCAATCATCAAACACTGATTATAGATACATGTGCCAATGCATGTGCCAGTTTTTCTGATTATAGCTCACAAACCCCTGCTCCCCCGCGTCATTCGACAAGACTTGCCCCATTTAGGAAATTCAGATTCCCACCACCGTAATTGGTTCTGGCACGCTGTGGGCTCCGTATCTGCTACGCCCAGAGTTCTGGATCGGTTTTAATTCCAGAGCATAAGAGCAAAATGTCCAGGGTTTATCACAAGGTCCAACTAATTGACCGTCTGTACGGAGCTGCAGAGCGCTGACTCAGCACTTAACCGGAAGCCGCTAAATGGGCCGGATATGAAGAGAAGAGTCCGCACTGCTTTTACAAAGCCTCTACCTGAAATGGAGACAGAAGCAGCATTCATCAGATGTCTGTAAGACAAATGTCCAGCAGGATTACTTATTTAAATAACCTGCAACCCATAACAGCAACAATTTAGATATTATTCATTTCAATTTCTGTAAAACCAACAGATTGTTTGGTGTCTGGCTTCAGTTCATGTCCTCAAGAAGGTAAAAACCAATAAATGGAGAGACTTTAAACTAGCTACAATAAATTAGTGCAATCAAACCAGCTACACAGGATGCAAAGTACGAAGGAGAGACATAAAGACTGCTCCATTATATTCATGAGACACGGAACAAAGATATAGAGCTGCGTTCAGGTTGTGAACTGATTCACTACTATAAGCCATTTTGTTGTAGTGCATGAAAACGCTCACTAAGTTTGCCATTAATAAAGTAGAATAAAGAAAAGAAATGTGCAAAGCATTGGTTAAAACAAAAAATAATGCACAGCAGCCTCTGAGTTAACCAACTGTGCTAATGCTAGCGCTAACATCTGAGGCTAATTACTTTAATTTTCACTCAAATTGAAACCTCAAAGTTAGCAGATTGTCTGAGAGGTATTCTCTGGTGTACAACGACTCTCTTTATGTGCAATGAGAGTTTATTGACCCTTTGCATGTGACCTCACTCTATCCAGAACTCCGCCCACTCCACCATGACGGACCACAACAACCAATGAGCTCATTTAAAGTTAGTTTGACATCTGTAACCTAATATTGCTTCTATTTTTTGGATTTCATTTTAGAAATGGTCACAGGATGCTGCCCGGTCGGCTGCATAAACAGACAAGGATGAAAACCAAACTTGTTATTTTATTTTATAAATTTTAATGAGGAAAGATGCTGCAGCGATGGATAGCTAATCATAACGACTGTCAGCCTCGGAGTAATCGTGGATTTGTAGCGAAGGATTTTTACAAGGTAAGAAGATTAATGTTCATATACTTTATAAGTAAGTTTGATTAGAAAGATATCATTGCATTATGGAGAAGGTGCGTCTAGCTATTGGTAACCATGGAAACAATGCCGCACCGTCATGTAGCCTAGCATGTATGGAAGAAACTGGTTAGCATCTTTTCTTTTGTACGTTTCAATGTTGTTCCGGTGTAAAGGGAAACTCTGTTTGTGACACAGTGACATAAATTATGTGTTGTGAATTCAGATAAAGTCAGTAATTTGATCAACAGTCAGGAGGGAGGAGGTACGGGTCGGTTTCTAAGCTAGCTGTTTACAACTTTTGTAAATCCGGCCGTCTATAAGCCCCAACCAGGTGAGTTACGTTCACAGACAAATTAACTCGACTTGAACAAGTAGAAGCCATAAATAAACTGGAAAAAACAATTTGAGAAAACAATCTCAGACGCTCTGTTCAATACTCCCGTCCCTCATTTCCGGCGTCCATCATGGCGCCTCGAATTATTTTTAGTAACGTAGCTGTAAAGTTTCAATAGGCTGTTCTGGAAAAAACGAATCCATGGTAAAATCATGATGGTTTTTACCAATATCATGGTGCTGTTGTACCTGGACCAATATGTATTAAAAATATTCTGCAGATTGTACCAAAACATCTTTTAAGGTCTTTGAACATTTTCAAACTCAGGTAAAGAAAATAGAGAAACATAAAGAACTAAATTAACACAAAAAGTGTTTCAAAGCCGTGATTTGCCGTCATACGTAATCCTTCGCTTATCTAAACAAATCGAACTCTGACTCTGCATTCTGTAAAACCACGCTCCGGTTTCTTTCCCCTCAAGGCAGTTCTTGCTTATTCAACACAAAATCTCGTGTCCGTCCTTGTTATGAGACATGGAGCCTCTGTCCAGTTAAGTATGGCCAACAGAGAGCGCTCAGATTACAAAGCAGCAAACAGAGGGACAGCGACTGCCCAGGATGCCAACACAACATGAGACGGCCTGTGGAACAAAACTTTGTCAGGGAAAAATGAAACAGAACGAGGTATATTTACCAACAGCGGACACAGGAATGCCAAGTTGACAAAGCGCCACACCCCTGCGGCTCCAGGAAAACTATTTATCTTAATCAACTCTCTGAGCATCAAGGAATACTGTTTCTGTTTTTTTTTTTGGCAAGGCAGATTTGGCATTGGGCAAGAGCCATCTATAGACGCATGATACAAGCACCAAGTCTCATCCTCTCAGCAGTAATGGAGGAACAGATTTGCCACCGGAGAATGAAATTAAGGCCTCCTTTTCCTTTCATTGCTATTTTCAGAGTCAGCCCACAGGGAGAGGAGCCGGAATGGAAGTGGGAAATAGGCCTTTCGGCAGGGTCGCGTTTGAATGGAAACAATGCGGATGCACTGCTAAAAGTCGAATTTTGATGCTGCGCATTTAAAGGGACACATCTCTTCTTGTGGATTCATTAAAAATGTGGCAGACCTGTTTTAGATTTTGATGGTTCTGGCTGCATTTCGGCAGTTTTAAACCAAAACAGTTCAGTAATGGTAGAGCAGCTAAGTTAAAGTAAAAATCCATCCATCCAAAGTTACAAAGCAAGTATCAGAAGCCATTTTTAGCAGAAGAGCGGAGATTTTTAAATACGTTAAATTTAAAATGACTAAACCCATTCCAGATGACATAATGAGCTACAAATTTCATAAATGCAAACAGAAAAATACTGTTAGCAGTGAAGCAAACAACTGATTACATTTATCAGTTGATAAAGGAAGAGGTCATGTAACTGTCGGCTTCGCTGCCGACAACAAGCTTTTAATTTGAAAACTTTACACCCTATGTTTCCCATTTTGAAAAGAGGGACTAACGGATAGCATAATATTCAGACTCCAAGGGAAACAAACGTTTGGATTAGTCCAAACATTCAGAGACAAAGTAAAATCAAAAAATAAATGTTTACAACAGAATATGGTAACACTTTATTTGAAGGAGTTTGCATAAGAGTGACATCACATTGTCATAAACATGACGTCTTCATGAATGCAAATATGCATTAAAAGTGCATTTAACTGGTACATAATTACATTTTTATGCAAAATTGCATTGAACCTTACATTAAAAGAGTAAATTTTGCTTTAAAAGTGTTATTTACCTAATGACACTTCGTAACAGTCGTAAACATTCATGAAGACGCCGTCGTGTTCATGTGTCGCGTTGACAGTGTCATGTCAGTCTTATGAACACCCAGTAAGTTACCAAGAGGATTATTTATGTCATTTTTGTCCACCAAGATTCTTGTTTTAATTAAAAACATAAATTATATTGGGGGTTTTTTTTTGCCACTTTTATCAGTGATGGAGGTAAAATTTTTAACATTTCTGTGACTTCAGGTTTTCGTAACCAAATTTCTGGTTTTGTGAGGCATCGTGATCCGTTTAGTGTATTTCCAGCTCAAAACGCTGAATACAGTGGAAAAAGAACGGCGAACGATCGAGACGCGACCTTCAGGGAGAACGTGGGTTCTGGACGCCACGCCACCAGAAACAAGGCACACGGTGTCCGGTTCTAAAAGGGCCAAACGGGTCGCCGTCTGTGGAACATGCTGAGCTACAGATGATGCTTTGTCAGCAGGTTTCTGCTGTGCCCTTCTGGAAGTGACCAAAACGGAGCTGAACCTGCAGGATAAACAGGCAGCAACAGGACGGCCGGGTCCAGATCCTATCAGCACAGAGGTGTGAAGAAATGTTTTCAATCACATCCTCATGTCAACAGCGTTTTTAGTAGATCATATTACTGTTTATACAATTAAAACCCACATAGTAAAGATCCCAAAATGCCAGTTTCTTACATTAAAGTACATTAAAGTTTCTTACATCAATATTTTATTAAAAATATAAAAAACCAAAATCCTAAAGTAGGAATTTCAGAAAAATAGATAAAAAACAAAGACGTAAGTAAAGTGAACTGGTGACCGTAAACACAGAAATCAGATTTTCTTTCAACCAGTGAACGCACCAAAACACAGTTTGAAAGCTTTTACTGCTGGAAGAAGAAGACTAAAAGTGAGTAATTTCTTTTGTTTCAGTGTGTGTTTAAAATGCAATCAGAGGAAATTAGCTTCAAAGGATTTATGAAGCTAATTAAAGGAAAACTATTTTCAATCTTACAGACCTTCGATTGCAAAGTACTGAATAGAACCAAAACCGGGAAATATTAACTTATCACATCAAATTTCTCCTGTTTTTTTTATGGAAACCACTGGATTGAGAAGAGATCCAGAGATAATCTGATGTTTCAGATTCTAGAGATAATCTGATGTTTTCATTTAAAATGTGAACTTCTGAATCAGTTTGACTTCTAAAACAACAAATTAATGACAGATTGAACAAAACGACTGAAAAGAAAAATCCCAACCGGCTAAAATATCTGCAGATTATTGCTCTAAAGATGATTTCTGCTGAAAAAAATGTGGTCAGATTTTGCATAAGGGGATAATTTTCATAAACATTTTTTTAATATATGAATTTTCCTGTGCCTTTGCATATTTTGAAACAGTTATTTTTCGATTATCCAGAGGCAGCATCCTAAGGAGGCTTCCCCTCCAGAGGCGACACCAGCTCAGTAGTGAACACAATATTTACTGAAATTAACAAAGATTTTTGTAGAAAATTGTTGTGTGAATCTATGAAAACTATAAAAACCAACCACACACAGTCTCCTAGAGTGTTTTGTTTTTTTCCATTTCCTGTTGGGAGGCTTCTGTATTCTCACTAAGAAGAACAGGGTAAAGCTGCAGAGCTAATTTTAATGAATGGGTTCACCGAAGGGCCTTTTGAGTAAAAGCCACCGCGTGCATCTTTTTTCAAAAAGCCTCGCATCAGTGAATATTTCCCCCTGAAACACTTTCTCTAAATGCCTATCTCCTCCTGCCACAAATAGACATCCGGCCGCACTCTAGACATTCTTGCTCCAGGTGCAAATATATTCTTGTACATGATGTTAACTTCCCAGTTTACATGAATAGGTTGGCAAAAGTGAAATCCCCTTTTAATACCTTTTTACAGCTTTGCACAAAAACTGAAAAGTGTTACTGCCAGATTTTGATTCTCCCCAACTTTGGGAAATATTCACCCAAAAAATGGGTATTTAGTTTGGAGGAAAATGTTGTCTTTTTGTGTTTTTCTTGAAAAAAAGGAACAGAAACAGAAACACTAAGAACTTAAGTAAAAAAATGAACTTAAGGGGTTAAAACTCCATCTTTAGAACCAAATCAAATGACGCTGTAAGCTGCGCTTTCATTACTAATGTGAGCAAAACTTTGTCGAAAAACAATTTTGTATTTGCAGTGTTTCCATTAAATAAGAAATGTAATTAAAATCACATGACAACGTTTTTTAATGCGATAACCTGTTAAAAAACGAGCTGCACCGTCATCCTCCCACCACTTCCTGTCGTCTTCTTTGTCTTTTCCACCAGTAGTAACATCCAGTTGTTGATCACATGACTAGTGGTGCGAAAATAAATGTTTCCATTGCAGTTTTGCAAAACACAATATTTCGGGAAGTTTTGATTCAGTAACTCAGGATTGTTTATTTTAATGCAACCTGCATTTAACTTTGAATGAAAGTTTCCTTTATTACTTGACATTATTTGATAGAGGCAGATTTATTTGACTAATAATTTATGGTACTGAGAGCCTTACTGTTAAATATTATTTTACTGATTGCAGGTTTTTCAGTTGTCCAAACCAGGCGATCAGCGGAGATCGGCCTTATGGGTGATCGGTATCGGAATCGGCAGCAAAAAACTTGATCGGAGCATCCCTAGTGATTAATTGATTTATTGCTTATTGTGACAGGCCTGTTCTGTAACTCCAGTTTTCCAGTTGTGTGGTCAATAGAAACACAAAGAAATTCAACTGAGAGCAAAGCAACAATGGTTCAAAAAGACTAAATAATGTCTATAAATGAACCAAGGTCAAGATCTACATGGATTCCTGTTTTCACTGTAAGGTCCAAACCAACCGGGTTCAAAGAGAATCCGCCGCAGCTGAGACGCCTCCATTAAACAGCTGCTTTACTTTCTACAGGTCCAGAACGAGCCGCTCACATTCGGAGGCAAAAAGAGCAGATAGTCAATGAAACATCAATCGATTAGCAGGCAGAGGGGGAAGATTGGATGGCTCAAGCCTTCACCGATAATCGAAGATGCTAAGAGAAGAGAAGGACCCCACCCCCACCGCACAGCGCCTCTCCTCCTGCCTGTACCCCTCTCAGGCTCCTGCTTAAGTCCTTTTTCTCCCCTTCTCCATTTCCCGTTTCATGCCCCCTCCGCCTCTTTTTCCCTCTTCCTCCAGCTCTCTCTCTCTCTCCCTCTCTCTCTCTCTCTCGTGTCTACTGCAGCAGAAAAGCCAGCACAAACACCAGCTTGTGTGTATATGTGCTTCTACATGTGTGCACTACTACGGTGAATTTTGCGCGAGCCTCACGCCATCATGAGCGGTGAAGGTGAAATTAGGAAGGAGGGAGTAAGACAGAAAAATGAAGCTAAACCCAAGGGTGGATCGCTCTGATCAGAACATTGATTACTGCTGCATTACATCACAGCCATGCAAACAAAACACACACATAGAAATCATTTGAGTAAAGCCACCCCCATCTTTCTTTATGTTTGCTCTCAGCTCCTTCTTCCTCTCTCATCTGCCTTTGGTGCATTTCCACGTTGGGATTTCTTTTTTTTTTTTCTGTTTGAATCACCTTGGGTTTTTTCTCTTTACTTCAGTTTCCATCATAGAGAGAATAAAAAAAGGTTGAATCTCTTCACATAGCGTGACGGAGGAGCAGAGAGGACGAAGCCTGATTGGGGTCACTTCGCTGTGTGACATACATGGAAGGACGCAGTGAAACGGGGCTAAATTCACCCAGAAACGGAACCAGTTCAGTCCAAATCAGTTCCAGCCACTACCTGCTCTGCACTCCCCATAACCCCACAGCGCTGCCACAACGCCACGTCCTGCAGCCAACATGTTTTCATGTTAAAGTCCAAACCAGGAAGCTGTTTTCATCCCATTAGACACTGGAGTAAAAACGCAACAATACGACTTTCCCTGACTGAAACCGATTTCTGGGTCTCAAGATTTTTTTTGGCTTTTTTTATTCCAAGGACACATTTATCCAAATCTGACTGAAATGAAGCACAACTGAGTCCCATGCATAGCGCCAAAATAGTTGGAATGTTTTTGTTTTTATGCATTTAATAAATGAGACTCTTTCAGTATTTGACCTGCTGATCGTTGATAAAAAACAAAACAAACTGAAATTGGCAGATTCCTATCTTTGAATGACTCATTTTTATCACCATAAATGATGATATTAGATCACATGTGTCAAACTCAAGGCCTGTGGGCCAAATCTGGCCCGCCGTAGCTTTTTATGTGGCCCTCTAGATTCTAGACTAAACACTAAGTGTGCTTAAATATCATGTTATCAATCAAGTCAATGCAGTTTTTACTGATGACATCAATCAGTCCCTCCAGTTTCTTGAGAATTATTGTGAAAATTCACACAAAATCAACAAATCCCCACACCTTTTTGTGCTAATCCATATTTGGGAGTTTATTGCAGATTTTTCTCAATAATTATCAAAAACTTTCTTACTTGTACTAAACAGCTGCCTCAGATTTAATTAATGTCATGTTACAGCGAGTAATAAAACGTCACATTTACCGTCAAAAATCAACACAAATATCGCAAATATTTCCAAATTAGTACCACAAAATCACAAAAAGTATCACAAAATCCTGGAGGGACTGAAAAGATTGTCAATATTATTATTTCATTTTAAGAATTCATTGATATTTTAACATTTTGTGATCAATACATTCTGGCACAACCGGCCCTTTAAGAGCTTTCATGACCTTGATTTGACCCAAAACAAAAATGAGTTTGACATCACTGACTTAGACAATGTCAGACTGAACCTGGACCCAGACAGGAAGTGATTCTGTTTTACGGCCGATGGGGTTGCAGCAGCACTCCTTTACTACGATAAAAAAAAATAAAGTTACGAAAAGGAAGCAGAATAACACTTTATTCTCGTAATTTAAGACTTTTGTTCTCGTGATTTAATTTTTTATTATAAAAGTCATAGTGTGGGATTGCTGGACGTGGTGAGGAATCGATCCCATCGGGGGTAAAACAGAATCACTTCCTGTCTGAATCCAGGTCCAGTCTGACGGATTGGGTGGTCTAACCCAGACAACAACAGCTCAATAGTTTCCACCATTTTGGCTGAGAACTGAAGTCATGTCTGCGTCGGAGCCGCCAAGCGCAGATCCTTCTCCTAAACTGGGATTACAGATCAGGCATGAAGGCTGTTACTGGTATCCAGTTAAACCAAGGTTTTAAAAAGTTGAGCTTTCAAAACTATGAAAGCTTTCTTCAAACATTTCCTTTGAATACGATTCAAGCTAACCAACAAATATCAGCTGTAGATAAACTCTGTTACTTAAAGTTTTGTTTAAGTCTTTTAAACAAAATGACATTTAAACGTTACAGAAAGCTTCGCCACAGATATAACACTCAATATTTTAGTATTTTGACAGCAGTAAAAGTATTTCCTGCTTTTCTTTCTCAAGTTAAAGTGAATAGATTATGTTATGTTTTCACCTCATTTTAAATCAATAAAATGCAGAAATCCGGCTGGTTCTGCTGCACTGTCTTTACAGATTAAATTGAATGTAAAAGGAAAAACAAATTAATGCAACAAGAGGGTGACTAAATATAAAAAACAGAAAGCAGCAGCTCTGATCAAACAGCTGGATTTGCCTGCAACAGAAAGCTCAGAATAAAAGAACCGGCGCAGATCAAAACCAGTCAGGGAGACTTGTTACTTCTCCACCTGTATGTCTTAAAACAAGAGCATTTAGGAGAGATTTCATCTGGAGTTTCCCTGAAAACAGGAGATATTTTCTCAGTAAGTTGGGCATAATAGACTGAAAACTAGAGGAAAACCAGAGAAAATTAGAGGAAAACCAGAGGAAAATCTGAGAAAAACCAGAGAAAATGAAAGGAAACTAGAGGAAAACCAGAGAAAATTAGAGGAAAACCAGAGGAAAATCTGAGAAAAACCAGAGAAAATGAAAGGAAACTAGAGGAAAACCAGAGAAAATTAGAGGAAAACCAGAGGAAAATCTGAGAAAAACCAGAGAAAATGAAAGGAAACTAGAGGAAAACCGGAGAAAATTAGAGGAAAATATGAAGAAACTAGAGGAAAACCAGAGAAAAACCAGAGAAAATTAGAGGAAAATATGAGGAAACCAGAGGAAAACTATGCAGCATTCAGGAGAAAATGTTAAAATAGAAACCCAGCAGATTATATTAAGGATAAAAGTAAAGGAATCCTTGAACATTTTTAGCAACGATGCTACAATAACTTCATACAGGAAGGTTTGATGATGCATTACATCCATATTCAATTTCTCTAATTTTACTTTTTATATTTATATGTTTGAGTAAAATGAACATTGTTCTTTTATTCTATGAACTACTGACATGTCTACGAAATTCCAAACAAAAAATTTGTATTTATTTGCAGAAAATGAGAAATGCTCAAAATGAAAAGCTGCAGAGCTTTCAGACCTCAAATAATGCAAAGAAAACAAGTTTATAATCATTTAGAAACAAGAACACTAATGTTTTAACTCAGAAATCAGTATTTGGTGGAAAAACCAGGAGCTTTTCAATGGCCTGGACCTATTCCACCAACTAAAACTATTTCAATCTAAATCATTATTTTTTAACCACATTAGCAGTCATATCAACTCAAGTATCCCAACGATGGCTGAAGACCGCCTTCAGAAACATAAAATCTGACACCAAAAGCCAAGACGTATCATTTATTTATGGTTTTTAAAGATGCCTGGCTTCATTTTGCCCCAAGACAAACATTGAAAACTTTTTCCAATTTAGCCTGAACAACAAAAACCAACCAAACCAACGTCTTTGTGCGTGCAGACGTCTTTTCAAAGGACTCAGGAGGCGTCTTTATGTACAAACACATTTCAAAAGCCAATAGGAAGATGTCCTCTGCTACTTTTTGGCTTTATCTTTACATCAACAGACAGATATAAGTCAGCTACATCCACGTTCACATTTCGACCACATTTAGGAATCACAACCACCTGCAAACGACTAAATACTTATCATCCTGTCTAAAGCCCTCATAGCCTATTTTAAAAGTTGAAACACCAAATATATCTAAATATGCATGAATACACACGGTGGAAACCATCTTATGGTTTTCCCTACTTCAGCCAATCGGCAACAAGGAAAATGAATACGGCTTTGTGTGTTAAGTAACATTGAGCCGAAATATCTCAACTTCCAAAGATGAATTTTCTTGAATATTTTTGACATGAAAAAAATGTGAATATCTGAATTGGCTAAAAGTGAACCGCGATGAGGCGAAGATCCATGTTGCTGTTTTCACATTTTAGCTACATTTAAACTTCAGTCCATGCATATAAATATTTTTTATTTGCACGTTTAGACCACATTTATTCATATTTATGTAAATGTTTTAGTTTAGAACCACATTGAAGTCAACAGATGCTGACATTGTCTTTTCAGGCACTTTTCACTTTTAGCTTCATTTCTACATAATTAGATTTATTCAGATATTTTCAACCACTTTTAGATATTAATAAACGTTTTCATGTAGAGTTATTTAAATATTTCATTCAATTAGGTTGGAAATATTTTCTCTGGTTTCCTTTCAGACTCTTTTAGACATTAGTGAACATTATAACGTCTTTTCCAAACCACATTTTTTCACTAAATACATATGAATAAGTTCTGCTTTGAGTCTCTGGACGTGGTTCTGGTCCTTCTGCGGTTTATTTGTTCCTAGGCGGATTGCTGGGAGGGTCAGAGACACTATAAGGCTGACAAACCATTTCCCATTTTTTCCTCAAGTTATCAACATTAATTATTAAAATCAGTAAGTCAATACAGGCAACCGCCACTTAATCCTGCCAGAGATTACATGCAAGCAGTTAGTGACCTGTAGTTAATATCGACGGCTTGTTTTCGCACTAATTAGGCTTAATGGAAGATTTTTAAACAAAGTTTAAATTGTTGAAAACGTCCAGAGGAAGCAGCCTGGAGACCTGAGGGACTCACCCGGGCGTATTTGGAGGAGTAGGGGTCCTCGAACAGAGCCCATATCCTGGGCTGCCAGGTCTTCCACCAGCCGGCTCTCCGCGCGTCCTCCTGCAGACACAGCCTCCTCAGGTCCCCGTCCGCGCCGCCCAGAGCCGGGTCGTCGTCCGGCGCCTCCGGCTCCGGGGTCTCGAAGCTGTCCAGCGCCTCCTCCGCGTCCCGGTGCTGCCGGTAGTTCATCCAGCAGCACGCCTCCACGTCCGTCTCGTCGATGCCCCAGAAGGCCAGCTCCTCCTCGAACAGCGGACCGCACACATCGTTGGGACAGTGCAACTTCCCGGTGCGGTAGTAGTTGAGGATGAAGGAGAAGACCGACGGGTGGCGGTCGAAGAAGAACTCGTCCAATTTGGGGTCGTAGTCGAAGTTGCTGAAGGCGTCCGGCTCGGTGAGCCACGACAGGCGGGTCCCGGGCAGCGTCTTCAGGGTGCTCCGGTACGTCTCATGCCGAACCCCCCCGCAGTTTATCACGATTTTCTCGCTTTCCGACGGACAAGTCATGTCTGCGCTGTAACATGCTTTGTTGGACGACTTGTTCCCACCCTTGCGCCCTTTGAAAGAGGATACACACACCGAACTGAGCATAGAGCACCGGGGGGGGAGGAGGGAGAGGATGCGAGAAACCGGAGGGAGGAGGAGGAGGAGGAGGAGGAGGAGGAGGAGGGAGGAGGAGTCTGAGGAGTCTGCGGGGAGAGAAAAAGGGCAGAAAAATGTTTTTTAGCGACAAAAAGGGGGAGAAATGTATAGATCTGGATTATAAACATTATTGGAATTACACAGTAACACCAGCAGGTTTCACATGAATTCACATGATGATGAGCTGGAGGAAGAAGAGGAGGAGGGGGGAGGAGCTGGGGGGGAGGAGGAGGAGGAGGTGGAGGTGCAGAAGTAGTTTGCAGCACCGAGCATCGTGGAAACGGGAGAAACCAGGAAAACAGGTGGCGTGAGTCAGAATCCGCATGGCTGCTTGTTGACACCACAGAGATGATGAGATCTGATTCCCTCCAACTGTCAGGACAGTCCTCCACATTCAGCATCTCAAGTCTAACCGCAGCTACAGCGGGAGGCAGTGATCCTACTGGGCCACCGTAGACAAGAGCTTCAATGTTTAAAGAAAAAACAGAAAAAGAGGAGAACTGGGGATCTATTCCCCACCTTCCTCCAGAATACCTCTGTGACGTGTTGGTGCAGAGCTCTGTGTGTGTGTGAACATGTGTGGGGTGTGTGTGTGTGTGTGTTAATTGCCTCCCGAGAGTGTGGTGTCCGTACTAATGTTAGATCTCCTCAATCAGCCTGTGTTGCTCTACACAAACTGCTGCAGCCCCCTCCGACCGCACCGAGATCCAGGCGATGCACAATTATTCCACTTTTCCCATGCACTGCGCTGCACTGCACTGAGCCGTGCGTGTGCGCGTGTGTGTGTGTGTGTGTGTGTGAGAGAGAGAGAGAGGGGGGGGGGGGCTTAAAGAGGAAGAGAGGAAGGTGAGAAAAGAAAAAAAGGAGAGAGGATGAGGCTGAAAATCAGATTTTTGATGGGAAAGAGCTGGGAGAAAAGAGAGTGAATGCAGATTGAGAGGGCAGCTCGTGTAATGTTGCCTCTTGTGTAGTGATGGAGGAGAAAAAGAGGAGGGGGGAGGAGGAGGAGAAGGAGGAAGAGGGGGCGAAGAGGAGGAAGAGCATTAAAAGGAGAGTGCACTATAAAAGTGAATGAATTCTGCTGCAGTAAAAAGCAGGAGTTATTTGCTCTCTCCCTCTCTCTCTCTCTCTCTCTCTCTCTCTGTTCTCTCTCTCCCTCTCCTCTTCTCTCTCTCTCTCTCTGTTCTCTCTCTCTCTCTCTCCTCTCTCTCTCTCTCTCTCTCTCTGTTCTCCCACTGAGGGTCAGATTGTTCGCCTGTGGGCTGCCTCGCAATCCAGAGGGGCTTCAGAAAAGACACGCGTTCCCAGCAGGAAGAAAAGAAAAGAAAAAGCCCACTGTGTTTATGTTGTTAACCTTTTTTTTTCCCTATTCAGAGAAATGCACCACTCTCCTCCTCCTCCTCCTCCTCCTCCTCCTCTTCCTCTCCTGTGAGTCCTCCCTCCACCCCTCCCTCCCTCTACCTCACTTTCTCTTCCTCTCTCACTCTCATATTTCACATAAAGGAGTCACATTTCACTGAAGAGGAATCGAGACTTCACCTCTTCCTTCTTCTTTAACAGTCCCGTCTCTCTCTCTCTCTCTCTCTCAAGTCTGCATGCTTAAACTGAAGTATCCTCTGCCACTTGACAATCAGAAGCCTTGT
>CAEFZY010006782.1:0-25067 GCA_903066815.1 Brachyrhaphis roseni
AATATAAAGTCACAAAATATACCATAATCAACAATTGAGAAAACAGGTAACAAACATTACATTTTGATGAGTCCCATCATCAAAATCATTAATACACATGAACTATAAAAGGTTCCTTTCATTTCGGCCACTGCTGAAGACAAATACTCCTCTGATGCGATCAAATACATAATACAATAACCCATGAATCAGCGGCTCATCACGCTTTTATTTTGAAAACCGACACGCAACATGAAGCCGTCACGTGACCCATACAATGAGAGGCAATGAGAAGTGCGTGGGAAGGTGTAAGCGTGGGAAGGTGTAAGCGGGGAGGCTTTGCCCACGGGGGCAGACCATGGGGAAGGGTCTGCTGGGTTGGGCGAAGAACCTATTATAACTGCTTGCAGTTCTAGTTCTTTTTGCATGTAGTCATAGTCAGGCAGAGAGAGTGCTGCCAAGTCACGAAAGATGAACAGGCTTCCTGGAAAAAGAGTTTCTAGCCTGCAGACTTACAAAAATAGTTGATACTATTCCTTATTTCAATACATGGAAGTCTTAAAGAATGACGTCTAAACACATTGACCCAAAGCAAAATATGTATTGTTTAGAATGAATAATTCTGTGTTTTTCCCTCTCTCTCTTTTAGCTAGTTGCAAAGCTAAAGGAAATGACATGTTCAGAAATGCCCTCAAAGCTAGGATTAAAGGATATTACACACTAGGGAATGCCCTCTTTAGGGCGTAGCTTAGATAGACGCTAACAAAGGGAATTACCAACTTCTGTTTGATGCCATTTTGTCTGTTAGCTCCTAAAGGTAGCATGTCAGAATGTGGACCAACTGTATTTTGGTATTAATAAATGGAATTTATGAATTCAATTGGCTCTTTTTCAACCTCATACATCAAAAACCTAGTATGGAGAATAATAATTCTCCACAGTACATTAATATTGTTTTACTTGCAAGAATGAACAGCAACTTTGGTTTCAAATAAATAAAATAAGGTATGATTTCTGTTTTCTTTTCAGAAGAAAGCCTGTATTAACTCAAAATATGATTATGATAAGTGTAACTAATAATGGTTGCTTGTCTCACCTCCTCAGAAGAAGTAGAGAAAATAAAAGGGAAGTGCTGCTACAACACCTCCTCTTCAGTTTTAATAAAAGGTTTCTCACAAAAGGTCACACTCCTCCTATCTGGTAAGTTTGATGATCACAGTTTTTGCCTGCATTTTGATTCTCCAAAGTGTCCATGTGAAGGGATGAGGCTGTTATCAGCCTGAGTTGCTGAATACATTTTGTGTATTCTGACCTTTGACCTGTGCATCTCCAGCAAATAGAAAAATGACTCGGATAAATGTTAAGGCTTCAGGTAAAAGGCTAAGATCAAATTAGAGTTTGAGACAAGCTTCCAGCCTGGAGGAACTTGATTAGGTAATACAAATGAGGAAGACTTTTGGCTAAATATAATGGATCATGCTGACCTGTGTTTCCTGTAGTCATTCAGCTTCTTGTTGATTAGAACTTGTCCAATCTCCTAAAAAATAAAGACAACCTAAATGATTTCAGGATATGTTTGTGAAACCTGTAGTGCACCGACTAGATTTCCTTCTAACCTCATTATCTGATTTGCTGTTCTCTCTGATGACCCTGATCCACGCCAGCATGTCGTCCCGGTCTTCTGCCTGCAGCAGGTACTCACAGAAGTCCTGCGTGGTCAGCCTCAGGGTGTGCTTTCGTTTGGTTCCACTGTAGGCAATGTCAATCAGGCAGCCTCGAATACTGACTGGTGGATGTTCATCCTGGCTGCTGCCTGCCCCGGCGCCATGCAGCACGGCTTCACGCTTGTCTTTGTAAAGGAAAAGGGAGTGATGGCGAAGCACACTGAAGACACGTTTCCAAGGCCGCATGCTGCCTCCTAGCTTCTACAGTAAGAACAACAGAGAAATGATCAAAGTAGGTGTTGTACAACATGGGCTGAGCTAAGTTAAACTCCATCCATCTATTTTCTAACAAGCTTATCCCTACTGCGATTGCAAGGGGTGCAGGTGCCCATTTCCAGCGGTCAACGGGCGAGAGGTGGGGTCACCCTAGACAGGTCACCAGTTCATCGTATAGCTGAGGTTAAACTCCTTGTTTCTAATTTGTTGTAAGGCTAAGTGTCCCTTAGGTTTCTGGGACAAAAGTGTGCAAAAGCGCAAAGTAAAAATGTGAAACTTGAATAAAAATTTTGAATATGGCAATAGGTTTACATCAGAAAATATATTACATCTGTCATTCAGCAGGCATTAAGACTTGCTAAAAGTACGTAAAGCCACATATACATTAGGTTCTACAGGAGCACATAGGACTAATTTAAGAAACATAAGTAGGGGGGGGGCGTTGAAGGGGGGAGGTCTAACGTATAATTTAAAAAACCGTGAAAATACGGACATGTCCCGGGAAATACGGACGTAAAACGGCTCCCATTGTGGAGCCGGTTCCAATCGTTCACTTCAAAGAGCCGGCTCTTAGAGCCGGATCGTTCGCGAGCGACACATCACTATTACAGAAGAAGATTAGGGCCACTGAAAAAAAAAGTCCGAATTTTTTTTTTCAGTACCTCAGAAAGGAAAAAATCTCAGAATTCAGGGGAATTTTTTTTTCAGAGAAACACATTTTTTTTCCAGAGAAAAACAAAGTTTTTCTGATTTTTTTTTTTTTTTTTCTCCCATAGAAAAAGAAAAAAATAGTGGCCCAGGAAAAAAATAAATCTCAGAATTCTGACTTTTATCTCAAGTAAAAAAAAAAAAGAAAATTCAGTGACCCAGAAAAAAAAATCTCAGAAATCAGAGGGAAAAAGTCTGAATTGTGACTGATTGGTGCCAGCAAGCAACCAGCTTCAGAACCACAGACGCGAGTTGTGGCGGACAGCGAACATTCTGCAGAAAATGTCTGTCTACGTTTCTACTTTCTACAAATCCTCCATTGCACTAATGGAACAAAAGGTGAGTAAATCAAATGAGAGAGTTCAGTGTCTAAAGCCGAACGGTTATGGCTAGCGTTAGCATGTTTGTTAGCTTACGCGGTTATAGGAATAAGTTGATTTACAATGTTAGATCACACATATGAATAAAGGATGTAACAGTTGTTGATTGCTGGAATTGTATCGTGTTTGGTGTGTTTATTTTATTGTTCTTCTGTTTGAATGTTTTACAATGAAACTAAGGTTAGCTGTATGTCAGTCACCTTCTAAATAAGGCGTCTACAGTGTTAAATTGTCTAACTTTTAGTTCAGTGGAGGACAGAAACTACAGTATAAAGTGACATAAAGGTTTATATATGTATATATTTAAAAGGAAAATGTCCTTTGTAGGCCAACACAGACACACAGGACAAACATTCATGTTCACGGACTCATACCTAAGGACAATTTAGAGAGACCAAGTAACCTGACAGTCATGTTCTTGGACTGTGAGAGGAAGCTGTGAGAACCCACGCATACACAGACAGAACATTCAAACTCCATGCAGAATGACCTAAGGCTGGGATTCAAACCCAGGATGTTCTTGTTTACTTGTTTGAGATACATTGAGAGATCATCTGGAGACCAAATTGAAGGATTATCAGTTGGATTGACTCAGATTAGGATTCGTCTGGTTGGAAACTCAGTATCAGTTTAAAAGGGAAATGGCGCTGAATTTCCATTGTCATGATTTCATTTTTGACAAGTGGTCAAAAATGAAAGTTCTCTCTGACCCAGAGAGAACTTCCGGGTTAAGCACTTGTCAAAAATGAAATCATGACAATCGAAATTCTGCGCTAGTTATCAATTTTTTCCATTTTCATTTTGTGCACTAATGGAAAATCGGATAACTAGCTGAGCTGAGCCTTTATCCGATTTCCGATTTTGGTTTAATAAACAAAAAAACGAGTCTTTTTGTTTTTTAATTATTTACTTCAAACAAAAAAACAAACTGCCTGAAAATACACAGACCCCTTACCTTTCCCTTCTCTGTGAGGATCTGTTTGTAGTGTAGCCAGCCCTCCTTCTGGACGTCTCTAAAAGTGTTGATACCCAGTTCTGATGTGGAGTGGCGCTTCGAGCGGGGGTCCTCCTGGGCTCGCACACTGTCCAAAGACTTGACATTACAGGTAAAAGGTTAAGAGTTTTTTATGTTGTCATCCATCCTGGTTATTACAGGTGGTTACAATAACTCACCCCATCAGTGAAAAAGCTCTTGACTCTCTTTGGTAATTTACTGTTCGACAGATAAAAGACAAAAACACTTTGAATTAAGCATAAATCAGTACAAAATAAAATAAAGTTCACCTAAACTATTCATTCTTAAGTTTCACAGTGAAGGTAAGAACTTAACTAGTACCACAGAGATCAGGTCAGTGTCAGTAAAATGGTTTATCATCAACCTTTGGTATTGAAATGTTTTCATGGCTCCTAAATAAAGCATAAAGTTATGATAACCCCTACAGCATAAGTAAGCCCCCTCTGGTTTTAGTTCTCTAACTTAAATCCAAGTGTTGATTATACATGTTCTAGTTTTGAAGCCAGTAAAATCATGGCTTGATGTTCACATAGTTTAGGAGCCACTTATGAATTTAAAATTCCAATTTACTTCATTACTTTGTGCTGAAATATTTGAAAGTAAGTATTTAATTGCATGTGAGAGAACGGTGTTAATGGTCAGTAACCAGTTAAATTTTCTCTAGTAGTTCTTTTTGGAGTATAAATTTACTTGCTTTCATTTTCCCTGCTTTAATTAAAACTTATTATGCAACATCTAAATTATATACATTTTTCATGTAATATAATGGGAATATTGTGACATTACATTGCCAAAAATATTCATTCACCTGCCTTGACTCTCATATGAGCTTAAGTGACATCCCATTCCTGATCCACAGGGTTCAATATGACGTTGGTTGACGCTGGCTCTCAGTATCCACTAGTTCATCTCAAAGGTGTTCTATCGAGTTAAGATCAGGATTCAACTTGACAGGCAGTCAAATTCATCCACACCAGACTCTGCCATCCATATCTTTATGGACCTTGCTTTGTGCACTGGTGCAGTCATGTTGGAAGAGGAAGGGGCCAGTTCCAAACTGTTTCCACAAAGTTGGGAGCATGGAAATGTCCAAAATGCATTGGTATGCTGAAGAATTCAGAGTTCCTTTCGCTGGAACAAAGGGAAAAGCCCAGCTCCTGAAGAACAACGCCACACCATAATCCTCCCTCCACCAAACTTCACTTGGCAAAATGCAGTCATACAAGTACCATCAAACCCAGACTCGTCCATCAGATTGCCAGATTTGTCACTCCAGGGAATGCGCCTCCACTGCTCTATAGTCCAGTGGTGCTGTGCTTTACACCACTGCATTCAACGCTTTACATTGCATTTGGTGATGTATGGCTTTGATGCAGTATCTCCAACATGGAAACCCATTCCATGAAGCTCTGCGCACTGTTCTTGAGCTAATCTGAATACCACATGAAGTTTTGAGGTCTGTAATGATTGACTGCAGACGGTTGGTGACCTCTTTGCACTATGTGCCTCGTCCCCGCTCCATCAGTTTACGTGGCCTACCACTTTCCGGCTGAGTTGCTGTCGTTCCCAAACACCTCTTTTCTTATAATACAGCTGACAGTTGGCTGTGGAATATTAAGTAGCGAGGAAATTTCACCACTGGATTTGTTGCACATCGTGTCATAGTTCCACACTAGAATTCACTGAGCTCTTGAGAGCAACCCATACTTTCACAAATGTTTGTAAAAACAGTCTGCATGCCTAGGTGCTTAATTTTATTTACCTGTGGCCCTGGAAGTGACTGGAACACCTGCTTGTGATCATTTGGATGGGTGAGCAAATAATTTTGGCCCTATAATGTCTGTTTCTTAATCAGTAGCATTTTGCAGCATACAATACCCTTTCCTGAAGATACAAAAAATGCAGGTAGGAGTTACCAGTCTTAGTTCCAGGAAGATGGACTTTTTACTCTTAGTATCTGAATTTTTAAGTTTGTAACTCACGAGAAAACTCGGCTCTCATCCCTGTAAGTGTTGAGTCCTTCATCACAGGACTTGGATCGCTCAGTGGTGATGGCCAGCAGGTAAGAGGAGCGGCGACTTTTAAAGTTTCCTACAGAGACAAAAAATACAGTTCAGTTTATTTCTGCAACACCAGTTACAAGGACAAATAATAGGACCTGTTTACATCAACTATAATCTCTGAATGTTTTCCAAGAAAAAAACCCTAAATTATTTCAATTAAATTCATTTTAATTAAAATTTTCATTTAATTTGTGGTAGATTACTTTAGGAATAAAAATTTTCACTTCAGTTCATTTTCATTTTTCCTAACAGCTTTGTTCAGCAGATAATTACTGTAGCATAAAAAAACTGACCATGAAAATCATTATTCATACACAAATAAACATTTCACTATTCTGACCACTCTGCTGAAAAAGCCTCAGAGTGACATTAGATTAGACAACTATTGTTTGTTTGAAATAGTTCAAGGACTCCTGAGATTATCGATGCTTATAATGGTGACGTTGTTGTGATAAACTTTACTTAGGTCGGTTAAAACCTGGAATATATTGGAACCTTGAGTTTTCCCCTACTAAGAATATTTAAGTAGACTTCTGAACCTAGGCATCTGTTTGCATGGTTTACAAAGGGTTTGAAAAGTTGAATGTTTTGCTCCTTTCTGCTTTCCAAATAGATATGGAAAAACATATTACCTCTGCATGCACTTAGTGCTGAATCAGTGTAGAGTAGATAAAAGGGAGAAAAGGAGGGAAACAATGACAGACACTTTATTAATTCCTTTAGGACTTTCACTCAGGGAAATTGCAGTTCCTGTCTTACACACAGCACCCATTCATCAAATAAATCTTTTTTTTAAATACATCAATGGACCAATACTATAGATTCTCTGTTTCTGTTACACTCCTGTTAGCCCTCCTTCTAGCCTCCAGTGAGGAGTTGAAGAGTTTAATTACACGAGGGACAAAGGAGTTCCTCAGTCTGTTGGTCCTGCATTTTGGAAGTAGCAGTCCCCTATCACAGTGGTCCCCGGGCCGCGGACCGGTCCCGGACCAATAGGTACCGCCGCGCAAGAAATAATTAAATATTTCCGTTTTATGCATTATTTGATTCTGGGGGAACTTTTATTTTGAAATTCCTTTAACCGGATTCTCTCGGGTAGGGGGGCGCCAACATTGAGCCACAAGCAGCTGAGTAAGAAACTGATTGTGGGCTCAAGCAAGAAACTGGGCTCAAGAAACACAAGAAACTAGACAAAAGACAACTTTTGTGTCCGAAGACAACTTTCCGAAGATCAGATGTCTTCAGAAGGTTTCGTTGCGAAGGGGAAAAGGCCCAGAGAAGAGACAGGAGAATGGATTTATCCCTGTAGGCAACTCCCACATTTCAAGCTGCTCTGCATGGTATGGTGACCGGATGTTAATGAGGCAAACTCATGGTGAAGCTTCAGACCAGGCACCCCGTCCGTGCATAAGCAACACTTCGGGTGTCATTGTCTCTCATCACTCCCTGATGGGACTGTCTCGTTGCAGAGAAACGAGCTCAGGGCTCCCATTAGTCGTTATTGTGTGTTAAAATTTTCACGAAAGTTAAATGTTCGTTTTGTGGCGCATCTGTATCTAATTTTGAAGGGATATGTAAACGTTACCATAGCGACCAGAGGCAGTGGTGGAGACTAGATGAGAGGAGTAGAGCTTGTGAGTCTTAAGACTTGTTCACAAACGATTAAAGGATTGTCGGGCGATTTTCCAAACCTCTGTGACCACAGAGCCGATAAAAGTCCAACAGATTCGGTCGGTTCCACTCACCAACCGATTCCACTCACCAACATCCTGATTCCAGAAGAAAATCCAGTAAAACCCCCAACATACCAAACGTGAATTTAGAATAATCAAACACGGATGACGATGTAGAAGCAGTAGTGATAGTTTGTGGACTCATCTTAAGTGATAAAAGACGAAACAAAAAGAAAAGGAGTTTGATAAAAGATGGCGGAAGCAGCCGCTCTATTTGCTGCACTATGATTTGAAGGTGAGTTATGTTTTTTTTTGTAGTTAACATTTTTAACTGAATAAACATAACCACATATAATAAACATATATAAAAATGACCTTTACATATAGTAATAAACACTTCCACATATCACCTTTGATGTCCACCGGACTCTCAGCAGCGCCAGTCAGCTTTTTGGGATTCCCCTCCGCTCTTACGTCACCGCGCTTTCTGATTGGCTACCTGTCACATTCAACAGGCTGCGTTCTCGCTCCCAGTTAGGGAAAACCCCACAGGCTGAGATAATCGGGCCCAGACAATGTTAAACATGCCCGATTTTAGATCGGGCATATTCAACACACCACACACTGCAGGACATTGTATGATTTTCGTAAATGGAAAATTTATGAAATTATCTGGCGGTTCCACACACCCCTACTCTACCAGGTCTGCAGCAAAATGGCCAAGTCTTGCCAGGTCTGCGGTAATAAAAGGTTGGGGACCACTGCACTACCAAACCTGATTTCTTGGCTGTTCATGACAGTATGCAGAGGGTGGCTGGCATTGTCCATAATAGCCTCGAGTTTCTGCAATGTTCTCCTCTCTGCCACTATTGCCACAGGCAGAGTGGCAGCCAGCTACTGAACTCAGAGGTTGGCTCAGTGGGTGTGCCAATCTCTGAGACAGCACTCTGATTTCTTTCTCCAGCTTGGAGTGGTTGAAGAGGAATATAATAATGTGTTCTTTTATTTTGCATTCATAATTTTTTGTAAACATGACCACATATTTACAAGTACCCGGAGTTCCACACAATTTTTTTTTTTTTATGGTTTACAAATCATGTTTTACTGATACAACTATCCAAAGTTACACACAAAGATGCTACATGGATTACAAATCCATTATTACACACGCACAGATATTTTGAGACTACTTTCTCTCCATTGTACTTTACGTAGTAGACTACCTAGTAGCTTGCGCAGCATCAATTTCTGATTTGAAGGGTACTAAAATATGAAATTTGTAAACAGATATATGTGTAGAATGTAAAATACAAGCTGTTCTGGCTGAAGAGACACTACCATTATTATTTACAAGCAGCACCTGTTTAAATAATATTCATATTGAAGTATCTCATGTTCAGCAGCCAGAGTACTCCTAATCCTGGCCCCTTTGGCAATTTGGCATCTGGTTTATATCTAGTCTATTACTTTCCAGATTCCACCAACATGTTTCCTGCCATACAAGAGGATTCAGGACCCTGGACCATGTGTATTCCAATCTTGCTGGTGCTTACAGTGCGACACCCCTCCCCCACATCGGACAATCAGACCATCTCTCACTGTTCCTCACTCCTAAGTACTCACCACTCATCCAACGTGTGAAACCTACTGTGAAGACAGTTAAAGTGTGGCCAGAGGGCTCAGACGCTGTGGTCCAGGAACGGTTCAGGAATACAGATTGGAATACTTTACAACATACAGACTTGGATCAGTACGCATCATCCGCATTGGACCACATCTCCACCACAACAGACTGTGTCACCACCCACAAACGCATCACCATGTACCCCAACCAGAAACCCTGGATGAACCGGGATGTCCGCCTCCTGCTAAAGGCCCGCCACATTGCCTTCAAGTCAGAGGATGCACAGACCTACAGTGCAGCCAGGGTTGAGCTGAAGAGGGGAATCAAGAAGGCCAAACACCGCCACAAAAGGAAGGTGGAGGATCACTTTTCAAACTCCAACCCCCGACGTATGTGGCAAGGCCTTCAGATTCTCACAGATTACAAGAACCCCAATACCTCCCCCGCCTCCTCTGATGTCTCTTTCCTCAATGAGCTTAACAACTTCTACGCTCGTTTTGAGAGGGGGAACACCACAACTGCAACCAAGACAACCACCACCCCAGACCAACAACCACTGACTCGGCTCTCCACTGATGTAAGAGCGGCTCTGAGCAGGATTAAATTCCACAAGGCTGCGGGTCCTGATGGCATACCTGGACGTGTCCTCAGGACATGCTCTGGGGAACTTGCAGGAGTACTAACGGACATCTTCAACTTGTCCGTTAGTACAAGTTGAAGATGTACTAACTTCTTCGGTGCGGTACCGGTGTGGTACCGCGGTGTGGTACCGACCTGCTTTAAGTCTACCTCCATCGTCCCAATCCCCAAGAATGACTACTGCCCGGTAGCCCTCACCCCCATCCTCACCAAGTGCTTGGAGTGGCTGGTCCTAGCACATCTCAAATCCTGTCTCTCTCCCACACTGGGCCCCCATCAATTTGCATACAAGCAGAACAGGAGCACAGAGGATGCAGTCTCCATAGCGCTGCACTCTGTCCTTTCTCACGTGGACAGCAAGAACACTTACGCAAGATTGCTGTTCTTAGACTTTAGTTCAGCATTTAACACTGTCGTCCCATCACAACTCATTACCAAACTCACTGACCTCGGCATTAATTCACTAATGTGCAAATGGTTGCTCGACTTCCTGACTAGTCGACCCCAACAGGTCCGACTGGACAACCACTTCTCTTCCACCATCATCGTAAACACCGGAGTGCCACAAGGCTGTGTGATGAGTCCATTCCTCTACTCCCTCTTCACCTACGACTGCAGACCTGTCCATGGCTCGAACGCCATCGTCAAGTTCGCGGACGTGGTGACGTCCGCGAACGATGATCGGCCTCATCAGAGACAACGATGAGGCCGCCAATAGGGATGAGGTGGACCGCCTGGCTGAGTGGTGCGACAAAAACAACCTGCAGCTGAACACCGAGAAGACAAAGGAGCTCATCGTGGACTTCAGGAAGAACGCTGACCTACAGTCACCCATCCACATCAAGGGGACAGCGGTGGAGCGCGTGGACACCTTTAAGATCCTGGGAGTCCACATCTCCGAGGACCTGACCTGGACGACCAGCTGCTCCAAACTCATTAAGAAGGCGCATCAGCGCCTCTTCTTCATGAGGACCCTGAGGAAGAACCACCTTTCCTCAGATATCATCACAAACTTCTACCGTTGCACCATTGAGAGCATCCTCACCAACTGTATTACAGTTTGGTACGGGAACTGCTCTGTCTCCGACCGGAAAGTGCTACAGAGGGTGGTGAAAACAGCCCAATACATCGCCGGGGCACCGCTTCCTGCCATTAAGGACATCTACAGGAAGTGGTGTCTGAAAAGGGCTGGGAAAATCACCAAGGACATCAATCACCCGGCACACTCACTTTTTTCCCTCCTGCCCTCTGGGAGGCATTATAGAAGCCTACGGACTAGAACCACCAGGCACCGGAACAGCTTCTTTCCTACAGCTGTCACGCTACTGAACGCCTCCTGACATAAATTACAACATATGAACTGTTCTCACACATGGACTGTTACTCACACACACACACACACACACCACGGACTGTTATAGCTCCATGCCATTATTGCTGTCTGGTACACCTGTAAATAAACATCTATATCCTGTACAGCACTTCTGGATAGATGCAAACCGCATTTTGTTGCTTGTACTTGTGACAGTGCAATGACAATAAAGTTGAATTCTATTCTATTCTATTAAAGTTTTATTGGAAAACTAAACAAGTTTCCGTTAATCACTGTTTTTAAATATGGCATTTGTTCCGCATGTCTGCTTATTATTTGTTTTCTAAAATTGTAATTGTTTCTTTTTTATGAGTAGATGCAATAAAATGTTATGCAGAAAACACTATGTATATTGCACATTAATATGCTATTCTAAGAGTAGGGTGGAGTTTATATGTCCATCTCAGTGCTTTTGTATAAGGGGAATTTACCCTTCAGATTCTTTTTGATGGATTTGAGATTGAACAAAAAAGTTTTAATTAATGAACCTGATGCATTTTCTTGCATAACCACGAATAAGTAGTTCATAAGTCAAGAGTAAATGAGCCACTTTTTATAAGAGCAGATAAGTCTTTTACTATCAGATTTATGGATTACTATCAGATTTATATTGTGACATTTTGAAAGAACAAGACACTAATTTATATAAGTGTATTAATAAAGTCGATTGGTGAGGTGTTTTTTGATCTGGGGATGAATTGGACCATCTGTGCTAGAAAGCTGAAAGTGTTTTTATTCTGCAAGCCCAAAGTTAGTAGCAGGATGACATTTCTTTAGAGGGTCAGTGGGACTCACTGAAGTCCTGAGAGCGAAGTCTGACAGGGGGGGAGACGGAGGACAAGGCCACAGAGGTGAAGGTGACCCTGGCCCTGCTGGACACAATAGGGCCCACTGTGTCACACGGGCAGACACAGGCACACACACCCCGACAGGTGAGCAACATGGGGTAACAGAAGAACAATCACACACAGAACACACAGACTCAGAAAACACATGTGGATCTTGATTAATTTCTATGAAGGCAAGCTTCTAGGAAGCAGAAATCATCCCTAAAAGTTAAGCATGGCTTCAGAACAAGAAGACTTTCAAAGTGAATAAACAGTAAGTCTGTGTTTGGTCATTGGGCGTGTCATTTCTGTTATTTCTGTGTTTTCTTCTTTAGTTTGCTTCAATTCCTGATCCATTTCACAGGAAACCCATTTCTTTGTGTCTCAGTACAAGCAGCCGTCTGCCATGAGCAACTGGGGTTTGAGAAGACAGAGCAGAGATATGAAAAAAAGCACAGGTTGTTGGCAGCAGTTTCTTATTTGTGTTAGGAGGTGCATTAACCTGCTAACATGTTAAGATCATGAACTATTTAGACAACTGTTAGAAACTGAGCATATTTTTTTCTTTTAATTGCCTGATGACAGCCAATTATTAAAAGGTGGTTGCCTGATAACCACCAACTGACAGAATCAGTTGTTGGTGTCATCAGCAGAGAGAAACTGATGATCCTGTACACCCTGTTTGTTTATCACGATGGTTGCATCTCGACACCTACTTAGATTTAGACCATCACCTTCCATTGTTTAGTTTTCTGGTGTGAGCAGCATGATAGTTCACTCAGTCATTCCTCCTTCTTTAAAGCTACAGCCTCAGTTAAGATGCAAAGCAAACAAACAAACAAAAACAATAGTTTCTGCTCTTGCAGAAACTCTTCCTGCCTCCACAGACATTGTTTCTAACAACATTCACTATGTGGGCCTCTACCTCTGTAGGTGCTGATTTATAGTGCACATGCACAACACATTGTAAGATTAAAGTATATTATGCAATTGGTATTGCATAGGTAAAGGGGAATGGAATAATTATACATATAAAAAAATATTTACTCATACATATTTTTTTGTGGTTTTGATTTGTGTTAAAGTTACATTTTTCCAATAAGTAAATAAACTTTAGTATTTATCAAAATAACCTGAGTAAATACAGAGTGTAGTTTGTACATTTTATTTATAAAGGTAAACCTATTCAAAACACCCTGGGCAATTGGAAAGGGGAAGTGTTTTATGGTTAAATTGTGAACAAGTTTGATAACCACATTGTTTGAAAAGCTGAAAGTAATTTCACACACTGCTACCAGACATGTAAAATGTGTACATTAAAAAATATATTAAGTACAAGATGTTTGGCAAAAAGAATCCCAAAAAGTAACACATCATCCGCAAACCTAAGGAAATCTAAGAACTGATGAGAAAAGCGGACAAATATCAGTCTGAAAAGGTTTTGCAAAGCCTATGCAAGGCTTTGGGACTCAAGTGAAAACAGTAACAACAATTAATTATAGAATAGAGAATAGAATATATTTTATTGATCCCCAAGGGGAAATTGCTTATTTGCTGACAAGCTATTCCATCTAAGGCAGGGGTGGGCACTCCTGGTCCTCGAGGGCCAGTGTCTTGCAACTCTTAGATGTCTCCCTGGTCCAACACAACTGAATCCAATAGCTGAATAACCTCCCAAGAGCAGTCAGGTTCTCCAGAGTCCTGCTAATGACCTCATTATTTGACTCAGGTGTGTTGAAGTAGAGATACATCTAAATGTTGCAGGACACCGGCCATCGAGGACCAGGATTGCCCACCCCTGATCTAAGGTGTTAAATATTAATAGAAAGAAGGACAACATGGAACAGCGGTGAACCTTCCCAACTAAGATTACTTCAAGAGCAAACTGACTAGATACCAAATCAACATGGTATCATGGTATCCATAGTATCCATGGTAGTACTCCTTTACATTATGTGCAGGTTGGTTTTCATAGCTTTTCTACTTAAAGCCTTTTCAAACTGTCTGTTTTTTTCCTGAGAGTATGAGACTGATAATCTGTGAAAAAAAAAATTACTCCTCTGCCTCCTCCCTGTAGTCAAACTGCCATAGGCAAAAATATCAGAGCCGGGAATAAGGCCTTAATGCTGTCAATCATCTTTGTGTATGTGTTGCCTACTCCCTTCCCTTTGCTCTCTGCTTCACTACATGTCCTTCCCCACAACGGAGCTTACTATGAATGCTCAGACTAATTAACATGGCCTCCCATGATGGTGGATAAACAGTTTTGCTGTAACTGAATTATTTCTCTGCAGAGCAAACAAGAGTGTGACAGATCATGCCAATACCCTCCTCCTGGATCTGATTGGTTGTTTCTGACTAAGGTGAGTATTTTTGCAGGCAGCAGTAGGTACATAGAGAGGAGGCAGATTATCTATCTCATACTGTATATAAAGATATAATGACAGTTTTAGCAACCATAAAAAAATAAATTTTTATAAAAGTTACCTATTGCAGCTTCAATAAATTATTAGAGTTATAGAAATTAGCTTAATTTACTCAGGTTATTTTTTGTCTGATATCAACATTTGTTTGTTGCTCTAAAACATTTAAGGCTCCCCAAAAAGCTGAAAAAGAATGTGGAGGTTAGATATTTACAGCGCTGTAATTAGGGTGAAAAATAACAAACAGCCATGCTGTTTGTCTTCAGCAACAAACAGCATGGCTTCTGTTGAAGATTGATGATGCCACAAGACAATACATAAACTTGACCAGAGATACTATGTACTGTACAGACCAAAAGTATGATCTGGGACA
Organism: Brachyrhaphis roseni; assembly: GCA_903066815.1. NCBI lineage: Eukaryota > Metazoa > Chordata > Actinopteri > Cyprinodontiformes > Poeciliidae > Brachyrhaphis > Brachyrhaphis roseni. The sequence continues at coordinate 15,017 of CAEFZY010006782.1, forward strand.
TTTTGAAGATTCTTCTGCATGTATTATGGAAAGCTGTGTGTTGCTGGCAACAGAGAAAAACTTACTAACCTATGAAAGGAATGGAGGAGAGGGAATTAAAGGCATGGGCAAGGCTACCGTTAACTCTGCGGCTGGACCCAGTTTCTTGAGGGACAGGAATTGTTCTGGCTGCAGGGATCCAACCAGATGCTTCCGGTGATACGGTGGGAGTGGAGTTAGCCTGAAAGGGGGTCTGACGGGTAAACAGGGGCTTTTGCCTCAGGACCACCTCTTGAACTGGGGACACAGAGGAGATGACCTCTCTGTCATCCCTTAGCTGCTTCGTCTTCTCCTCTAAAGTCAGAGGAGTAGGAGTAGACTGGAGATGGGAAAAGGCGCCCTCTCTTCTGGTGCCAGACCCCCAGTTGAGGTGAGGGCCACTGTCAGCAGTCTCTCTGAAAGAGTGGGCCTGCTGGAGGAAATGACCCTCGTTGTGGTAAAATGAGGAGCTGTAGCTTCTGTAGCCCACCACTTCCTCTTCTTCCAGCCGTCTTGTTTGGGACTCCGCCACCTGCTGAGCTGACTGCATGTGGCCGAGTGACACAATGGGGGAAGCCAACACTGTGGGGATCACTGTAGTTTTATGTTCATGTCCTTCTGGAGCTTTCTGCTTCTTCTGTTCTCTTTTACATGTCATTTGGGAATTTGGTGACATCTGTTCAAAATGTTGTGAGACCAGAGCCGAGGCCTCTGCCAGTGTTTCCACTGAGCGGCCATAATTGTGCTCATATTCAGCATAGGCTGCCAGCAGACTCTCTGAGCATGATTTCCTAGCAGTACCCAATCCAGTGCCGCAGCCACCTAGCCAGTAGGAGTCATGCACAGTACCTGCTGCTCGCTGATGAGGGAGGAAAGTTTCTCTTCTGTGGTGTTCTGGAAAGGTCGTAGGGTTGAGTATAAATCTGGGCCTGGGTGCCGAACCCAGCTGCGGCTCAGCTAGATAGTCCTGAGATACACTTACATGGCGGGGGGAAATGTGTTCTGCTGCCTCTGCTTGGCTGTAGCACCAGTCTGACAGAGCCTGGTGGTAGAGTGTATCACTGTGAGCATGTGTAGAGGCCTGCAGACTGCTCCTTCGAGGTGGAGGCAGCGTTGCAGAGGTGATGGCAGCATTATGGTTAGCAAAATGGAAGTCAAATGCATTCAGGCCTGCATAATTGCAGCCTTGGTATTGCCATTGTGGAGCAAAATGTCTGCTGGAATCCTCTGGAGCTTGTGGTTGGCCAGAGGTGGAAGTAGAGGTAGCAGGGGCTTGATTGTCCAGTGGTGAGACTGCACTTCTGCCATTGTGTGGCCAGTTGTCCAGAGGACCAGAAGTGTTGGAAGTGGGGTGCTGCAGGTTGGAGCTCACACCGGAGGCCAGGGAGCAGAGACGTGGAGGTTCTGGGAGGTTCTGGGTCTCACCTAAGTACGATTTAACACCTTTGGAGTTGACATTCTGGGAGTACACCTGAGGAGGTGTAAGGAAAAGGACACAATGAAAACCATAAACAAAAAGCATATTTCCTTTTTATTTCCTTTTAATTACATATTCTTGTTATGTAATAACAAGAATTACTTGTACGTTGGGGCTATGCTCTTAAGGCCCCAACGTACTTCATCTGAATGTCCAAATTGTCTCTCATTGATGCTGACTTGCAATGAAAATTGATCAAGCAAAATGTTCTCTGTGAGAATTCTATTCACAGAGAGCCATTTGCCTGCCAAATTCGACACCAGGCACGAGTACAACAGAGCTCTGTGCAAAGTGTTGTCTGATTGGTCAGAAGTTTTTTTGCCGTGTTTTATGCAGAAATGCAATGGGACAGCAATGTTTATATTTCTCTTCAGTCTGCTTCCACTATCTGGTTTTTAATTTTGAGGAACGTTTATCCTCAATGTATATCAGGAATTATGTACATTTGTACGATTCTTCACCAATTACCTGCAAAAACTGTTAAATGGCTACAAACTCCTGGATGGAAAATGTAACGTCATGAAGGAGACTGTCTGCAGAAACGTCTGGAACTCTCAGTAGCTGTTTCTTAAAGCAAAACAGAGGATGCCGGGACAGAGGGGGAATCCCGGAAAGTAGGGGCGTGACATACCTGTGGGAGGGGCGTCAGGTGAGCTGGGCAGAGTATGAAAGGTGAGAGCGAATACAAATCTCCTGAAACCATGTGACCGCGCATCTACTATTTGGCTTCGGATGAAGTGTGTGGGAATGTTTACCTCCCCAACTGCCATCCATAAGACTGAAGACATTACTCTATTTATATTTTTAGGCAAAATGTCACATAGAAGAAATGGGGCTTATCTTTTTTTATCCTTGAGGGTATATATATACAAACTGTAAAATGTGTTGTCTGTTTAATGTTAAAGTTAAGGAATGATTATAATTTTGATTATTGGCAGTCTTTAATTACAGATTTCTGATAAGATAATCCTTTATTAGTCCCACAAGTGGAAAAATTAAGTTGTCACAGCAAGTGGACAGTATAAAATAATAGCCACAGAAATGAATAAAGATAGAATAAAAACTGCACAGTGTACAAAAAAAATAATTAAAAGGCATTCTTGTGTATTGATGTTGTCACTTTTACCCCTCTTTATCCAAACAGCTATGTTGATAAGCACACACTGACTATTGTTGAATGAATCCAGTTGTTCCTTCAGCTCTGCTAACTGATGGCTTCACACATTCATAGGGTGGAAAGAAAATCAAGGCAAAAAATAGAAAGGCAATACTCACACTTACCAACTGCAACACATCCTCATTTTTTGGCATAATAGTGAGCTCCAAAAGGTTCTCACTGAATGAAAACATAAAAAACAGCAATTAGAATGGAAATGAGAACACACATCAAAACCTTAACAACGAGATCCACACCTGTTTTGGATGAGTGTGATAACCTGAGAATAGGTGTTCCCCAGAATGCTCTCCCCATTAACCTTCACCAGTCGGTCTCCTGGAGAACCCACAAACACACACATACAAAGAAGAATTTAACAGGAAAATCTGGTGGAAAAATGAGAAAACTGAAAATTTGTTAAAGTTTCCACATTACTACAGAAACAACACAGTAAACTACAAACTGTGGCTTTAGATAGAATATATAACTAATGCTGCTGCCTTGTTTTTCTCATTTGATCATTATACTGTCTATCCTCTCTGTTTGTGAGTCAGGTGAGTTTGCTGGCCAATTAAGAACAGGGATAACATAGACCTTACTCATGCTTTGGCACTGTGTGCAGATGCCAAGTCCTGTTGAGAAATTAAATCTGCATCTCCATAACGTTGGTCAGCAGCAGGGAAGCGTGAAGTACTCTAAAACTTTCTGGTAGGTGGCTGCATTGACCATGGACATCAGAAAACACAGTGAACTGACACCAGCAGATGACATGGCAACCCAAACCATCACTGACTGTGGAAACTTTAGACTGGAACTCAAGCAACATGGATTTTGTGCCTCTCCTCTCTTCCTCCAGACTCTGGGAGCTTTGAGTTAATTAGCTGATTAGTGTGTGGCAGCAGGAGTTTTCAATATTGAAACTTTTCCCAGTATTCTAGTTTTCTGAGATACGTAATTTGGAGTTTTCATTAGTTGTCAGTAATAATCATCAACACTAAAAAAAAACCCATTTGAAACATATCGGTCTGTATGTAATGAATGAATATAATACACAAATTTTACTTTTTGAATTGGATTACTGATTTAAATTAACTTTTTTGTGATATTCAAACTCTTTGACCAGCACCTGTACTTTTGTTTAGAAAGTCAATCACTTTTAACTTGTTGATTAAAACAAAGGAAAAACCTCATGCATTTTGAAAAGTATATCCAGTCATTATTCCTAGGGGGGTCATGATGGGTGCTGGTGCCCATCTCCAGAGGTCAATGGGCGAGAGTCAGGGTCACCCTGGACAGGTCGCCTGTCCATCACAGAGGAACACAGACAGACAGGACAAACAACCATGCATGCACACACACACCTAAAGAGAATTTAGAAAGACCAATTAACCTAACAGTCATGTTTTGGACTGTGGGACGAAGCCAGAGTACCTGGAGAGAACCCACACATGCACAGGGAGAACGTACAAACTCCATGCATACAGATCCCGGGCCGGGATTTGAACGCAGAACCTTTTTGCTGCAAGGCAACAGTGCTGTGCAGACCTGAAAAGTATATCATATGCAACAAATTAGAGGTATTCCAATGGAGCTCGTTGTCAGATTAAAAGTGCCTTTTAAAAGTAACAATCTTGTTCAGCACTTTGGTCAGTTTTGTTGTTTTTAAAGTGCTTATAAATAAAGTTGATTTCGATTGGCCTTAAGCAGGTATTAAACATTTTTGTTAATACTTTACTTCTGGATTTAAAAAGTGTTTTTCATTCGTCTGAAGTAATATTCTAATTTTAAGTTTCTAAATATAAGCAGAAAATCAAAATAACAGAAATTATAAATAAAGCCTGAAAACATTATGTATGAAACTAATCTTTATTAATGTGCTTCATTTACTGAACTGAGTTTCTGAAAAATGTTTTGTATAATATTTTTTTTAATCAATCTTAACATTTTATGAATGAACTCTCGGGTACTTAAATATTCTAGATTTATTTCAGATTTATTTAGTTGGAGTGAGTTCATGCATGCATTTTACCAATACACAGTCCAGCTTGTTGAGCAGGGCCATTTTCTTTCACACTTTTCACAAAAATGGTGTCCATTGGCTCCAAGCAAGCTTGCTGACTCTCCACTTTAAAGAAACACAGACATGTAATATTTTAGGTCAGAGAACTTTTAACCCTAATAGACATAGCAAAGCCCACATACCAAAGTTAAATTTTGTTCATTAAAATAGAGAAAAGTAAATTTTTATGGCTTTTGTAAGACTCAGTGAGGCAGGTTTGTTTTAACATACATCTTTAGATAATCAGGAATGATTATGGGATGTGTAGAACAGTTATAATGAGGTAAACAACTAACAATTCACTGTATAATCCTAACATTCTGTCATCTTGATCTCTTTTCTCTATCTTTACTTGAGCCCATTGTGAGCCCAGTAAGGTTTGTTATGCCTTTTCACTTAATTCTTATAAATAAATACCAAAACAACTAGACAATCAAATACACCAACACAATAAGCAAGGGGCAATTTAGAGAGACCACTGACCCGATATGAATATTTTTAGACTGTGGGAGGATTCCGGAATACACTGAAGAACTCATCCTTATGATGGATGCAAACAAAAGATTTTGGTGCTGCAAAGCAACAGAGCTAACAGTTTCTCCAATATGTAGTTCCAGAATACAAACTTTAGCAGACCCCTCCAAAAGAAAGATTGTGGCTTTACTGATGAACAGCCAGGTTTATTGGACGTAAACCATGAGTTTCACTGTAAGAGCTGCATGCACAAACACACACAAAAAAAGAAAGTGTAAGCTACAAACCACGCTCTAACTGTAACGTTTGAAAACTAAAAATAACGTTCACTACAAACTACAAACGTTCAAAAACTACACCCTGTTTGATTACAAAAAAGCAATTTCACAATTCCAACCAATCATTAGAAATATCCTTATTTACAAAAAAGCCATACCTTGTACCTCAATCAAGGGGGCCGCTAATAAGACACATTTTTTATAACACTGGGTATAAAAAATGTATACCCAGTGTTATAAAACTGGGTATACATTTTGCAACTTGTATACCTAGTTTTATACAAACTGGGTATGCAACTTGTCTTCCGTTCCTTCTGTTGCCAAGCTGACGCTCCACAACATAAACGGATGCTCTCTCATCAAAATAAAAGCATCAAATCAAAAATCAGAAGTCAACCATATACACAAAACAAAAAAGAAATAAAGGCAACAATACAAATAAGGAGCTTAATCTGGGGTTATTTACAGAAACAGATGTAGTTATTTTGACCTGGAAGTTTATTCACATTAATTTTCTGTTATTTACACCCGGGCCAGATTTTTATCAGACCCAGAAAGTGTTAAGGTGGAAAAAGAAACGGTGATTATATATAGCAATACTACCGTATTTTCTGGACTTTAAGTTGCTCCGGAGTACAAGTCGCACCAGCCATAAAACGCATAATAAAGAAGGAAAAGGCATATATAAGTCGCACCGGAGTATAAGTCACATTTTTGAGGGAAATTTATTTGATAAAATCCAACACAAAGAACAGACATGTCATCTTGAAAGGCAATTTAAAATAAAAATAAAATAGAGCCAACAACAGGCTGAATAATTGTACGATACGCTAACATTACATGACAAACAACGAACTGAGAACGTGCCTGGTATGTTAACATAACATATTAAGAGTAATTCAGATAACTATAGCATAAATAACATGCTAACAATTTTACCAAACCATCCGTGTCACTACAAATCAATAAACGCATTCTTCACCCTCGGTGTTGCTTGTAAACAACTCCACTAACTCCGAAGGTAGAACACAGGCCTAAAGCGCCCTCTTGCGGTTTAGTGTGAAAATAGCATGTGATATGATATAATTATGTGTTGATAATTTCACACATAAGTCGCTTATGAGCAGTGATGGCATAGTTACTTTGAAAAAGTAACTTTTTCAAAGATTACTCCTTTAAAAGGTAACTTAGTTAGATTACTGACTACTTGATTTGGAAAGTAACTAAGTTACATAAAAAGTAACTTTTTTAGTTACTTTCAGCAGCTGCTATTCCATTGAGCTTTGCCAATATTTAATTGCAAACTATTTTATAATGGTAACATCAACAATGTATTTCCACTTACTGTAATTTCCGGACTATAAGCCGCGACTTTTGTCACACGCTTTCAACCCTGCGGCTTATACAATGATGCAGCTTATTTATGCATTTTTTTCTAATGGCCGCCAGGGGCGCTCGAGCAGGAAAGATAAGAGTGAGACAGGGGGAATATATGTGTAGAGGAAGACGCAAGTTTAATGTAACTTAACACGTCTCAGTACACAGGAGGAAGATGAAGACGGCTCTCAGCTGCTGCACAGATTTGTGACACTTATTACTGATTATAACGGCGTTTAGTTGCACAACTTTACGGGCACGTTCATTCGTGGCTGTTTTCACGTTTATTGCGCTGTTCATATTAGTCTCGATGTTTGCAGTTTTCTGGAGCCCAAAACAAAGCTCGACGTCATTCAGAGGTAATATATTAACTTGACATTAACAAAGACAGCGGGACGGATCATCCGGGAAATGATGGACTAACTGGATGTCAGACAAATTCTGGGATTTATTATGAGTCTCTGCTTATTTCCAAGCCCAAATGAGTAACTTCACATTCAAAAACGAGCCCAAAAAGGCGAAAACCGCAACTCATTAAATTTGGATGCGACTTTAAAAAGAAAAAAAAAAAAGCCCAAAACCGCTTATAATAATCGAACTTGGCGACAGAAACTCAAAATAGTTCCTGTTTTTCCACCAACAAAATGCACATCTCCCTCCATTGTTTACATTTCTGTCGCATGGAGATGTCGGTCACTCGACAAGACGCGTAGAGGAAATACAATGGGCTCCTTGCACGTAAGCTTCCGCGTTTGGGGAAAAGCTGCTCAATTGTTTCTGATCTATTGAAAATGGCACTTTACACTTGGAATTTGCAGGGCTTTTCCAAGGTAACAATTAATAATGTACATCTATTCGAAGCCCCAACAATAAGCTGGAGAAAGGTTTTAAGACGTACACCTCGTTATACACTCACAGATACGAAGGTGAGTTTTACTTTCTTTAAACTTTGTGGCTAACATTAGCCACATTGATTTTGATAAGTAACTGTAGTCCGACTACTGTATTTGAAATAGCAACGCGTTAGACTACTTGTTACTGAAAAAAGTGGTCCGACGTCAGTAACGCGTTACTGACAACACTGCTCCTGAGTATAAGTCGCACCCCCAGCCAAACTATGAAAAAAAACCTGCGACTTATAGTCCGGAAAATACGGTAGTTATTAAGAGCTGCATGCACAAAATAAAGGCAACAAGAGCCAAAACAAAATAAAGGTTTTGCGCCAAACTTTTGGCGCTAACAAGCTAAGGCTTTTTAACAGGACATAAAACACTCACCTTTTCCTGGTAAATTATAATTTTCTTTATCCTGTGGAAAAGTAAAAAAAAAAAAAAAGAAAGAAAAAATCATTAGGTAGGATGGACATAGAGAGGTCCTACTGAGCTCAGATTTTCCACCCAGGGCTTCACACCAGTGGTCTCCCACCCTGGTCCTCAGGGCCCACCGTCCTGCAAGGTTTAGATGTTTCTCCACTCCAGCACAACCGATTCAGATGATTCCTCAGCTAAACTCATGGTTTAACTAGCTTTAAATCGCTAGTTAATCACTCATTCATTTAAGCCAGGTGTGCAGCAGCAGGGGAACACCTACAACATGCAAGGGCAGTGGGGGCCTCTGCTTTACTCATGGCTACTGGATGAGACCTGTGCAGCTTCCTGTGCCCAGGAAACTTGTAGTATAAGCTGTTTCTTAGACTACAAGTCTAAGTATGGTGCACCTGCAAAAGGTCAGAGGATAAGAAATCATCAATAGCTTATTATTATTTCACACATTAATCCATGTAGCACTGACTTCCCTTTAGTTAGCTGAACCAGCTTCTGCTCAGGAAAGCTGAACCAGCTTCTGCATTTTATATTGCACTCTACATTTTAACATAGAAAAAACACATATTGTCAAGAAATCTGGTAGGAATGAATGAGATCTGTCCAGAGCCATGCAAGCAGACTTGAAGGCCTGGGAGACTGCAGTAAATCTTGCATGTTGATTTAACAATGATTATAAAACAGATTAACCTATGATTGTGATTTATTCTATGAAGCATTAAAGGTTATGGGAATGTAAATGATAATAATGAAATGAAACAATGTATTTGTAACCAGTACTGAACTCAATGATTATTGTATAAGTGAAGTACATTAGAAATGATTGTGATAAATGATTTATTGATGATTACAATGGATGAAATAAGAAATGTTTAAAGATTATACTGTGTTAGAACTGAGAGACAAGCCTGGACATGTTCAGAGAGTAGGAGGCAGGCAACGCCCAAACACAGGAAACAAGTAAACAGATGGCCAGGCAGAAAGCAGAAGCCATTGGGCGTAGGCCGAAATTAAGTAATAACGAGGCTTCCCAGAATGAGGAAGATGGCCGGATTGCAGAATGATTCAGACTTTCCAAATTAACTGAATTCTCCGAAGCACACACACCGTTCTCTCTCTCTCCACATACACACCAATGTAAGAGGAAAGTATAAATAGGCCGGACATCGGCACATCGGCGATTCTGTTCGCCCCGGTGTTGAAGATTACAGCGCAGACATCAGCATTCTGGAGCCGAGAGGAACGGAACTCTTCACACCACAAGAACGGGGCAGGATCCGCAGCCCAAAAACCTCGGTTTCTAATTTGGAAAGTGCTGATCGGAACTCTGCCTAAGGATTTAAAGATTGGCAACGGACTTGGTGGATTGAACAAAGATGACAGGAGTGATGAAGATCTGAGTTTGAAAGAGAACGGTTGGACTTACTTTGTTTCAATTCTAAGGAGGATTTTCCTGGGAGGACAAGACTCTGACCAAGAACATCTGGGTTTTCTGTTGCCAAAGTCCAAGTTTCCATCTGGGTATGATTAATCTGCGTCCAAAAGCCTCTCTTAGTAACAAGTGACACAGTTTAGGGAAATAATTAGGAAGGATTTAGTTGATTTCTATTCAAAATTGATTATGTTGTTTTATTATTGAATTATAACTGTTTAAATTCAATCTGCTTGTCATTTACCCCTGCTAAACCGCTTGCTTAATAAAATTATATTAAAATTCTAATAAGTATTGTGGACATTGAGATTAATTAATTCATTTTTAATACTATAGTTTCTCCTGATTAATGTAAAATCCATGAACATGATTCCAGTAATATGGTGGCTTCAGACTTTCCTTTGGTGAGTGAAATAATGACCCTGGGGCTCGATCGGAGCCACTAAACTTAATCTAGC
>CAEFZY010006784.1:0-20217 GCA_903066815.1 Brachyrhaphis roseni
AGGAAGGAAGGAAGGAAGGAAGGAAGGAAGGAAGGAAGGAAGGAAGGAAGGAAGGAAGGAAGGAAGGAAGGAAGGAAGGAGCTATGTCACAAAGAAGGAAAGAAGAACAGATGAAGGAAGGAAGGAAAGACAAGAAGGAAGCCTGGTAAGAAAGAAAGGAGAGGAGATAGGGCACAAAGAAGGAAGGAAGTGAGAAAGACCACAACAAAAAGAGGAAGGAAGGAATGAAAGGGAAGGACAAAAGGACAGAACAAAGGAAGGATTGTGAAAGAAGTCTGAAAACACGGATATTTATCAAACTAATAATTTCCTTGTCTGTTCTTATCCAGACCTGGAAAAAACCCAACTGCAGACTTTTCCATATTTATCTTGTTAAATGTGAGAAATAATATTTATTATTATTTAAAATAAAAACATCCATCTAAAGTTCCTCCTCATCTTCTGGATGATCTGAAGTTAAAAACAGAGTTTTATTCCCACTGCAGGATAAATCCTCCTGTCCTCCTAACATGAACAGGTCTGTTCCTCCGGTCACCTGGTCCTCTGCAGTCCACAGCCCAGTGTCCGCTTCCTCCACACCTGTAGCAGGTGTCGCTCTGCTGACTCGGCGCCGCTCTGAACCCGCCCCTCCGTCCTCTGCCCAGAAATCCTCCGCCGAACCGCTCTCCTTTCAGCTGAAACTTCTGCATGTACAGCTGGAAGACACACTGAATCAGATGGGCTGCCATATTTGTCTAAAGATAATCTCTCATTTTAATGCAACACTTTGGGAATAAGAGCGTTCAGACCATCAAAATGTGTTTCCTGTGTCGTTTTATACGTCTAGTTTCACATCTAATGAATCATTTCTGTGTTATTTAGGATTATTCCCATAAAACACCCAATTATGACACATTTTCTCTTTTTTTCCCCACCAGATTTCTTTTTATTTTTGCAAAGTTTAGGATGTAATGCCATCCTGTCAAAGTTCCCAGAACCTTTGTGAAAGAAACCGGCCCACAGCATCACACATCCTCCCTCCGCTAAACCCAACACAAAAAAAATGAACTTTTATCTGATTTATCAAACACCAAACGTTTACTTTTGTGATGGTGGGAGAGAAAACAGTTGTTTTTGCTCTGCCTCCTAAACATCCAGTTGGCATGACGATAACAGTTTAGTGGTTGTCATGGAAACTCAACAAAATTTAGGTCCTTCCCAGTTCAATTATTGCTCTGACTCTTGATATAGTAAAATTTATGCAAGTGTCCATTTTTTTCAGCTGATTTAAGACAAATACAATGATTATGTTCTCTGGTCTTTCCCATTCTGAAGAACCGCTAAGACAAACGGAGCCTATTTACACTTATTATTTTTTATTTAATTGCCCTAAACACTAATCAGTTTAAAAATTAAAATGTGAAATCCAAAAAACTAATTGCTTCAGCTAAACGTTTATTTTAAGGAAATTCTGAAACTTAGAAAATCTGACACCAGTGGTTTTATTAAAAATAAAGACGTTTTTGTAATTTAATTTTAGAAAATGCTACAGTTAAATGTTATATTTTCTAAATTTGAGCTTCCGACATTTCTACATTTACTGCAGTAAAAGCATTAACTGGGACGTGTGATGCTGTGGGCCAGTAGTGAATATAATTTACTACTGTTCTTTTGTTTTAAATTTATTTTGTTTGTGTATTACTTTATTTATTCTTTTAATACACTACATCCAATAAAGCCACACTCAAATTATTTTAAAGCTTCACCAGAGGAGCCAGTAAGTCTGGATCTCGCTGTGTTTATTAACTCTGAGAGAAATAAAATAAAAACAACTAACAGAGGAATCATACCTGTTTGCGCAAACCGACTCCCCTCAACGCGAATCCTTTCACATGAGATTTCTTCTTCAGGTTTATCTTCACAAAGTTTCCCTCTGCTCCTTTTGTTCCTCTGTTAAAATATCCAAAACAATTAAACTACAAGCAGATCCAAAAGGAAAAGAACGGAAACAAGTTGCTGATATTTTGTCATGTTACAAACGCCAAAGTTTTTTAATTTACAGTATTTATGCGACAGAGAAACACAAAGAAGCGGATCACTGTGAAGACGGGAAAAAGCAGCTTTTTTTAAAAAAAAATAATGACAATCTGAAAAGTGTGGTGTGCACTTCTACTTTGCACCCCTTTACTCTGAATCCCCTAAAATAAAATTTCCATACAGAAAACCTTAAAATGATTATCATCTGACATCAGTTAAGGCTGAGGCAGCTGTTTAGTACAATTAAAAAAGTTTTTGACAATTTTTGAGAAAAATCCGCAATAAACTCCCCAATTATGTATTAGTGCAAAAAACTGCAGATGTGTATTGATTCTGTGTGAATTTCCATAATAATTCTCAGGAAACTGCAGAAACTGATTGATAACTTAATATTTAAGCACATTTAGAGATTTTTATGGCTTTAAGGTGGAAAAACATTAAAGGTTCAAAGGGTGTAAATACTTTTGAGACTCCAGGCTTGTTTGTGGACCCACCTGGTTCTGACTGGCTGCCTCTGATAAACCCGATTTGTTCTGAACTCCTCCTGAATTTCTCCTAAAAGGTTCTCCTGGGGCGCCTAGAAAGAGATAAAAACAAATTAAATTATCATCATTTAATCCTCTCAGCTGGTAAATAAATCAAATAAATACCGTTTTTACTCCTTTGGTCGTTTCCTCTTCATTCCCGTCTTTTCTTTTGCTTTTCTGTTTCTTCTTTTCTCCTCCATCAGCTGAATCAGGGCTTGAACTCAATCTCTCTTCTTTCTTTTCAGGATTTGCTCGCCTCTTTTTTGCCGCTCCTTCCACATCGTCTCCGTCTCTCAGCCTCTTCTTCTTCGTACCTTTTGATTTCAGACCATCTTCACTGTTATCATCTGGTAAACGTGACGACTTTCCTCTTTCTGTTTTTCTGGCTTTCTTTTTGCTTTGTCCAGAATCTTCTTGAGCACAATTTGGATCTGGATCTGCTAACTTTTCTTCTTGTCCCAAATCTACTGACTGTTTTCTTTCACCCTCTAAATCTCCTTCAGCTTTTCCTTCCTTGACTTCCTTCTCCTGACGTTTTTTCACTTTAATTTCCTGATTTCCTCCTCCGGGGATCTCATCAGCTTCCATCTCCCCAAACACCTGACATCTCTCCAACCAGTTCCTGTCAACGACGCTCAGTCTGTCGACAACAGAGGCTCGTTTAGCTGAACTCCCTCCTGGCCCGATGAGAAAAGGCGGGCTTCGTTTGAAACCAGCCGAAGCGCCGAGATCCACACCCCCAGCTGGACTTCCTGAGTGAGAATTTTCCTCTTTATCTCCTGCGTCTTCGTTTTCCTTTCCTGTGCTTTTAGGAGCAAATTGAGGGGATGAAGGTGATAAAAGAGAGAAGGATCTGGTTGCAAAAGAAGCTTTAGCGATCTGAAACTGGGAATTAGCACCGATTCTATGATCATCATCGACAGAATTACTGGTAGCAGCTTCTACTGGTTCTGGTTCAAATCGTTCTTCAGGCTCCGCTGCATGGAGAGACGGAGAGGTCACCGACCCAAACGGAGGCTTCATCAGTCTAGAAGAAACAAACACACAACAAACAGGTTAAAATCAGACAGAGGTGGATGGAGTAGCAAAACATTTATTCAATTAAGGGTAAAACTTCTTCAAAATGTTTTTTTACTTGAGTAAAAATCAGGTTTTCAAGAAATTACTCACCAGTAAAAAAAAAAAAAAAGTATTTCATAAAAAGAGCGATGAAGTACTGAGTCAATGTCATTTCATAAAAGAACAAATGAAATTGATTTCATTTTTCAGACTCTACAACAGAAGGAAACAAGTCTGGCCAAAGAAAAGAACAGCAGAGCAACTTATTTTCATAATTATAAGAAATGAATAAAACATATAAAGCACATAGTTTTCAGCTAAATAACAGGAAATGATTTTTATAGACCTTCTGCTGTTGATGTCGTTCTGCTGTAGATTAAGTAAAAGAGTAGTATTTGTTAAAAAGAGAGGGTGCTCAAGACAGTAAAATCTGACTTAATAATCATCAAACAGGCAAAGTATAAAAGTTACGTGCAAGTTTAAAAACTAAAATTTTTTAAAAATTACTAATAAATAAAAAATAACAGTAGACTTTTTCAAATAATTTTTTTCTCAGTTTTTTACAAAATTAATACTTACAGCTAATAATGTGTATGTTAGAAAAGAATAATGAACTTCCAGTGAGAATATAAAGTGTTTACTGTATTTTATTAATCAACAAAATAGCCATACAAAGCTGGTGTAAAAACAAGAGGTCTCACTTTGACATAAATCCAAGGTGTGTGCCTGTGTTTCATTAATCTTTGGCTAAAATATGTTTGTTTCTTCTTCATTAAAGTTACTAGTTTTGAATAAAACATCCAGATTTTTTACTCAAGTAAGAGCAGCAACAGTTCACAATAATATTAGTTAAGAAAAAGTAAAAAGTACAGTGCAGTAAAACAACTCCTAAAAATACATTTTGTCTAAACTCAAGTAAATGTAACTGACGGCCAACTTCTGTCAATATGTGATTGTATAAAAACAAAATATACAATTAATTTATAGTGGGTAATTTTAGAGTGGTCAATATAGTGCCTACAAAAACAGGAGGAAAGGAGGGCAAGAATGTGATGAATGGATGGATGTCAAGGTGAACCAGTGATTGTTACCTTGGGGACAGAATCTCCTGGTCTTCATCCTCAGATGAATTTTTAGCAGAACCAGTTGATACACTGAGTGTGTTGTTCTGTATTGGTTGATCATCTTTTAAGGAGTTGAGAGGAACTCGACCAGTACGAAGGGATTTCTTCAGAGAAACTGGTTTCTCCTACAGATATGGGAGAAAAGAACCACAGGAGTAATGCATCTTGTTTTTCTAACAACTGAACTTTAGCCTTTATTTTCTGATTCACACCTTACTGAGTGCAGAAAGGTTGTTTTTAAGCTTCAGGCCGTAATACTGCGATGAAGCCACCAGGCTGCGTTTTTCCTGAGACGTCAGCCTTGGAGCAGATAGCGGCATTGCTTTGCGATTGAGATGGGCTCCCCAACAATCCGATTCCTGCTTGAAAACAAAGACAAAACAATGTTTAATCAAACCAGTTTAGAAATAGTTGGAACTTTGTGTTTGTCTTTTATATTAAACTAAACTAAAACACCTGGTCGTTTCACCTGAGTGAAGTTGACCCCCCACCTTCCTCAAATCAGATAAAATTGGTGTCAAACGTTTGTGCAGCAAAAATTTTTGTTTGTGCTGCTTTGGCTTTGAAGATATTAATGAAAGGTTAAAGGTCAAAAGGTCAACCAGCCCCCCCACTTTTATAAAATCAAACAAAATAGGTGTCAATCAACTCGGCTACGTTTGTGCAGCAAAGATTTTCGTTTGTACCGCTATCATTTTAAGTGGGGGGGCTGGTTGGCCTTTTGACCTGTAACCTTTCATTAATATCTTCAAAGCCAAAGCAGCACAAACGAAAATTTTTGCTGCACAAATCAGCACAAACATAGTCGAGTTAACTGACACCCATTTCGTCTGATTTGAAGAAGGTGTGTGTGTGGGGTTGGGGGGCTGGCTGACCTTTGATTACCTCTAAAAACATTTCTTTATATCTTTAAAATGATAGCACCACAAACAAAAAATTTTGCTGCACAAAGGTTTGACACCAATTTTGTCTGATTTGAAAGGTGTTGGTATGTATTCACACATTAGCAGTAACATGTTTTCTTCAGCACCTTGTTTGTTGGGTTGACCTCTGCTGTGACCTCTCTATGGCCGTTTACTTTAGCTTGCTTTAAACTCCTGTACTCCTTATACAGCCCTGTAAAGACACACACTTTGTTTCTTGAATGCATCAAGGAGAAAAAAGTGTTTTTATGCTGCAATGAGACGCGTTGCACCCACTCCTGGTCTCCTCTGGAGCCTGGTCGATGTCCTCCTGGAAACACACAGGCGTTATAGTGAAAGGAAACATGCAGCGGATCCTGTTTTTGTGCGGATGTGTTGGTTTAAATCACCTTATTGGGTTTCCTCTGGTGCTGCTGGAGAAAACCTTGCTCCCAGCTTTTCAGCAGCAGTTTCACCTCGTTGTAGCGATCCATTTTGACTCGATTGAGGACCAGTAAAAGTTATTTAAAAGTCATTTCACGATCATTATCACTTCCAGGGTTTTCGTCAGGCTAAAGCTAGCAACCGGCGCGATGACGCTGAGAAAGATCGGACACTTTTCATCAATTTTAAATCCTAAAGTCTTCCACTAAGCTGTTACATTTTCATCAAATGTCTTTACTGCTTGAAAGTCGATCTGTTTTGGTGAAAGCGGAAGCGGCGTTTGTTGTTTAGGATTTTCCCGCGTCTGTGTTGCCAGGTTCGTTCCTGAATCCCCCGATCCTATAAAACCTATAACTAGCTAAAAAAAAAAAAAAAAAAAAAAAAAAACTTCTGTCTGACTAGTTTCGAAATGAAAGCAGCCTTCAATGAAGATATGGGAGCATACATGATGTTTATTTTTGTATTTTTATTTTAAAAACGATAATTTTGGAAGATACCAAACAGCCGTTAAAGATTTTACAACGTGGAAATTTCAAAATAAAGAGACCTTTATTGTGAAGGAAGTACTTCCGGTGCTAAAGAGTTCATTAGAATCATAACCAAAATTTTAAATTGTGTCACTAATTAAAAGCATTGTAAGACACCCCAGTCAAAAATAATTACATTTGATTACGTCGTGACTGTGACGTAATAGTCAAATAATGTAGTAATATAACATCCATCGACCCTAAGAGGAAAACTTTGATTTAAATTAGGATATTTTAAGGGAAATAAGAACCAAATATCTTTCTTTTAAGAAATCCTTTCAAAATTATGTGCAAATTTTACCTTTGTAACAGCTTTTAGCAAAATATATTTAAGCTATTACCAGTTCCTGTTTGTTTTATGACTCAGATATTGACATTTCGAACATTGCAATGTTTGCAATGTTTTCTGGAAGGATTTTCAAAACTTGATCTTATATAAGATATGTATTCCACTAAGTTCAGACGTAATAAAAGCTTGTACTCTATCAGGGGATAAAGTATTAAAACAATGTTAATTTAATCCTTCTGGCTACTTTTTTTTACTCACTAGTGAAATTATTTTATTTAAAGAAGTGCTGAATCATTGCAACATCAAAAAGGCTAATCATTATACCAATATATCAATAATTTAGGAAAGGATTTGTGACGTCTGTGTTTTTTCCCACGTCGTCCATTGTTTATCGTTTTCTGCTGAGTTATCGTGTTAAATTGCATTGTTTTTGTTCTGAAGTGTGACATGTTGTATTGTCTTGAATCTTTTTTTTAATATAAAAATGTTGAAAAAAAGATTTAACAAACCTAAATATGGAGGAAAAAAATAATTGGTGATCGATTGTCTTGGAAAACAGCTCAAAATATTGGATGCATAAGAAAATATTAAAGTCATAGGAGAGTCAAAATTAAAATTAAAATATCTAAATTCATGTTATAACTGTTATTTCTTGCCAATAATTTTATAGCCTTATAGTCTAATTTTAGTCTCGCAACAAGTAAAATTTATTTTGTAAAAATTAATACTATAAATATCCACTATTTTATGAATTTATATACTGCAAAAATGTTATAAGAGTTTTAGGCAGAAAACAATCCGAGCCACATGTAGAATGGCATATTAAACTCCAAAGGAACTGAAATAATCTTCACTTATTCTATAATCTCACATAAAAATTACATTTTCATGAAACTTTAAAAAACAGCAACAAATGTTAGAAAATCAATCAAGTTTGATCTGAAAGATTCATCCTTTAATTAAACAGGAGAGCACAGAGTAAGAATGAAAAAGAGTTTATTGTCTTGATCTACAGAAGGTACTTTAATTTGAAAAGTAAAAACTTTACTAAGAGGATTGTGTCTGTGAGAGCAAAGACATTTAAGACGTGATCAGTTCATTCCAGCTGTGAAACTTCATGGAAGTACGCTCCCAGCATCTTGACTCCTTGGATGTAATTTGATCTGAAAAACAAATAAAAATGAACAAGATTGAAAATTATGCAAGACGATAAAACAATTCCAGCGTTTCTTTAATAATAAGCCTGGCGGGTCATCAGGCTTAGCATTGCTTATTTATTTAAGGTTTTCTTTAATGTTTGAATTTTTTAAGACTTTATAGTTGGTGTTCAGGTATTAATCTTCTCATCTTTCAATAACACATAATTATCAAGTGATATTTTCAAACTTCCTGTTAACTTTAAACATTTTTTTTACTCATAGACATGGCGGCCGACCGGCTGGATGAGTGACTGTTGAGACCCAAACCACCGGGCTTAGCAGGTTTTCTGGGGGAAACCTTGAATTCTTCTATTTACTTTACCTTTTACGTCTTAATTTCACTGAAATTACATTTGTTGTGTTTGTGACAAACCTGTTGAATTTTTCGTTTTGTGAGTGAGCTCCGTCATCGGAGGATCCGACAGGAAGCAGCATGACGTTCCGGCCCGTCGCCTCCTGGAAGGTCAGAGTGACGGGGATGCTGCCGCCCTCACGGGTCAGGTCCGGTTCCACCCCGAAAACTGGACAGCATCAGGGAAAATAACCGTCCATATGAACAAATGAGTAGAATATTGATTTGTTTAGGAAGATGGGTGTATGTAAAGATTTGAACCAACCTGTCTTCATGGCCTTTCGACCAGCCATGTAGTGAGGGTGGTTGAAGTCGGACACCCAGGCTTTGGCCCCGTGGCCCATCGTTACTTTTAGTTTGTTGGGACTTCCCAGATCAGCAAACCTCTTCTGCACGTAATCAACCACCTAAATAATAATAATAATAAACAAAAACTATGAGTAAAAAACAAACATGGTGTTTTTAAAACCAAAATTAAACATCAGCAGACAGATTGAAACTGGTTTTATTATTAAATGTCCCATTTAATGCAAGATTCTATTATTTCATCAGAATATAAGCAAATTAATCATTAAATATTGTTTAATTGTTAAAGAAACTCAGTTTTGCTGCATATTTCACAGTTTATCTGCATAATGAAGACAGGAAAGGAAGGAAAGGAGGAAGGAAGAAGAAAAGCAAACAGGATAATGGAAAAGAAAGAATAAATGAAGATAGGAGAAGAAAGTAAAGAAGGAAAAAAAAAGAAAACAGATAAGAGGGAAATTAGGAAAAAGGAAAACAGAAATGGAAAAAATAATGTAAGAAAAAAAATTAAGAATTGTAAAAATAGGGAAAGACCGAAGAAAATAGGAAATGAGACAAGAAAAAACGGAAAAAGGGAAAGAAAAAGGTAAGAAAGAAAGTATGCAAAAAAGAAGAAACAGCCAAAGGTGGAGAAGAAGGAGTAAAAAATAAGAAAAGTTAGAAAGTAAACAAGCAAACTAGAGAAGATGAAAGAAGGGGACAGGTAGGAACGAGTGAAAAAACAATAAAGGGCAGAAAATTGTGAAAAGGGAAAACAAAAGAAGGAAGAACGGAACAAGGAAAGAAGAAGAAGAAGAGATGCCCAGAGGAAACAAAGAACAATAAATTGAAACAAGCAGGACAACTTAACATATTACTTTTTCATCTCTTCTTAGCTATTTTAGATTCATGTTTATTATTTAAAACATGGCATCATCATCATATTTATGGTCTCATTAGACATGGCTGACTTCTCTCTGAGGTTTTATTGACCCCACATTTACAAAACGCAGCACTAAAACGAATCACTCTGCTGTCAAACACATTTTTTACCATTTACCTGCTTCTCCACGACTTTGGGGTCCATGTCAGGGACGAGGCGGATGGAGAATTTGCCGATGACTTTGCGGGGGATGACAGTCTTGGCTCCGGTTTCGGAGAACGCTCCCTCGATACCGTGCAGAGAAAGAGACGGATACCTCCAGCGATGCATCAGGATTTGCTCCTGTAACGAGAAAGAAGCAAAGTGTTAGTGGTTCTGAATGAGGCAGGGAGTGAAGTAAATATCAGATTATTTGCTCACCTTGCTGTCATGCAGCAGCTTTCCAACTCCCACGTCTTTGCAGTACTCGCACAAGTCAAAATCGATCTTCTCGTACAGTTTTTTCTCCTCTTCTGTGAGAGGAGCCACGCTGTCGTACATCCCAGGAATCAAAATCTTTCCCCTCTTATCAACCAGAGACCCTGTGAAGGTAACATTGTTAACATACAAGAACTGTAAAAACGTATAATTCAACAATAATCTCCATTTACCCATGAGTGAAATGAGATCAGTCATGGCCTCATGAACCGAGCCGCCAAAGACGCCGGAGTGAAGGTCTTTCTCGCCGCACTCCACCTGAGATTCAGATGGAAATGTAGAAAATCTGTAAGAATGTCATCTCAGATAAAAAGCTGTTTGTTAGCGTGAATGCTCAATGCACCTTTATTACACTTAACTACATCTGCACACTTTGTTCTATTTCAACTATTCAGGTTTTACCAAATTCTGCTCATTCAGGACGTTACAGCCACGTCTTTTGGTATTAACATCTTCTACCGTTTATGAAATATTCAGCTTTTTGTGATCATCTTGGGCCTTATTGAAATGAATAGAACATCCAGTAATTTCTGAAAAGTTCTGCTAAAAACAAAACAGTCGCGCTCTTTCACAGCTAACTACTTCTACGTACATTCAGCTAGAAACTTTAACTACTTCAACTACTTCTGTTTATTTCAGCTTTTTCATATCTTCTACAAATTTAATAAAATCCCTCTGCAAGGTTTTTCTTGCATTACGCTCAGTCTTCAGTAGAGGTTTCCCAGTCCAACTCTCCTGCCCATTTCTTTCAGATTGCAGGATTCACGCTGCATTTTCGCATTTTGTTACTACTGAGGTGAATTTACCTCTACAAAGAAATAGCAGATTCCTCTGAGGCCGTAGGTGATGCACGGTTTGGTCTTTCCCAGCCAGTAGTTGTCAGAGATGCAGACATAATCCACGTCTTTGAAAAACGAGTCTTTTCGGGAAAACACCAGATCGTCCAGACCCTCAGACCCAGATTCCTCCATCCCCTCGAAGCAGAACTTGATGTTGATGGGAAGATCCTGAAGGAAAGATAAAGACATGTGGCACTTCCTTTAACAGGTTAGGATGGATCTTTGGGCTGAACAAAACATGTTCATTACATTTTTTTTACACACAAAAATATTCTTAGATAATGACATTATAGTTTTGCCTATTTGAGCTTCTTTCAGATTGAACCATTTTAGGGCGTCTTGTCACTTTAAATCCAAAAAAGCTGCTGCAGGCCACCCCCCGAAAACTCAACGTTTACATTCAAGTGAAAATGGCTGCAAACAGATGCGCAATTATGCAACCATACATCTTTGAAAAGCAGAAGTGGAGCAAATGATGGTCAGTATAATTTTCAAGTCATGATCCTTCGTCTTTCTCATATTGTTTGAAACCTGTGGCCTGTTTAATAACGTGGAACATCCTTCTTAAGTAGATTTCATTTAATTGAGCTCACCAGACAAACTAATCAACCCAGCTCTCTGAAATTAATTATAGTGATTCAAAGAGCCCCGACACACAATACCATCTATACATTTAATAGCACAACCAAAAAAATTATCATTATGACACTTTAATCCAATTTGCATAATAATTTGGAACACGATGTAGAAGAAGTTGAGACCCAAATAGAAGTACAAGATCCCCTTTAAATCTCAAAGTACCAGAATCACAAGGTCCCTTGATTCTGTCAGCAGGAGGATGCAATAAAAAAAACCTCAACAGCACATGATACGTGCTGTAAAGTAATTTAAAACCCAACTGAAAAATCTCAGGGTTAATTTTTATCTAAAAAAGTTTTCAGTGGGCCATAAACAGCTGAAACAGGGAATGTTAAAGGTGATGAAGACACTTCATTATGAGTACTTTTCCAAATGTACTCAGATCCAATTCAGAAGTGGATTATTACTGTGCTAATGTGGGTCAGTTTTCTGTTTTTCTGCCTGTTGACGACTTCAGAGTTCTCAGTAAAACGTCCTGAAATGCAGGCGACACGACTGCAGCACATCCAGCCTTCACATAATGATTAAACCAAGGCTTGGTACTCACATGCTGTAGTTCATCTTTAAACCTGAATAAAAAAACTGTTGTAGAACATAATTTACTCCAGATCACACTCCTAAGAAGTTCATTTCTGAAGAAAGCTGACGGAGATTTGCAAAAAAGTTACTGTAGTTTACAGTTTGTTTAAATGCTATACTGTTTTAAAAAAGTTGCTGAACCTTCCCAGGAGCGGCCGATCTACCAAATAACTCCAAAAGCACACCGACTACTCATCCAGGAGGAGAGAAAAAGAACACCTAATCGATTTCATATTCTACTATGTGGGGTGCCACAGGGCTCGACACTTGGGTCTCATTCAAACCCACCGAATACGAATCTCAACAAAGTAAAAGTCTGGATTTTCTACTACTTTTTAATTTTAATTTGACTGAAAGAAGACTAACAAGATGATTTTGCAGCATCCAATGATACAAAATAGTCTCTATAAGCCTGAGAAAATAAAAAACATTCTAACTGTAACCCATACAATTCAGCTTTTATTGTAAAATATATTCTTACTATATTATCTGCAAGTTATAATACAGAAGGACCAGTTAAATATTCTTCATTTATGCTTTTTTAAATTATTATTATTATTATTATTATTATTATAGTTGTCCACAAGGTGGCAGCACACAAGTGTGTAATGAGCTACTAGCATGTAAACAAATAGAATACTGTTGAAACCAACAAATACATTAAAAAATAAAAATATTTTAGTACTTTTGTAATCATTCTGGGTAAAACGTTGACTTGACTTGGCTTTCTTACTGACCAAATAAATAAAATCAGTTTGCATTTCTTTACAACTTCAGACTGTTTCACTAAAATATTGACATCTACCTTTATTTTTGCTTTCTGACATTATTCTAAACCATGTCCAAGTAGAGAAAACACAGATCAATAATCAATGCCTGCAGTCTATTGGATTTACGTTGAACTATTTAACATTTAAATAATGAAAACAAATCATTTAAAGGAAATGAAGCAAACAAAACGATTTGTTTGCATAACTTTCTGCATGACACATAAACTGAAACGGAAACAAAAATACCTGAACATGTGAAGACATGTTAGCTCTCATATGCAATAACATGCAGTGGTTGTTTAATCAGGGCTTGAGCGGCTCAGCTCATGTTTTCCTTCCCAACATGAGCTTCCACACCTGCGCACCTTGACATTCAAACAGTCAGTAAATCTTAAGCTGATATTTACTCACACCCAACTCTCACATTCAGAAGGTTATTTTTCTTTCACAGAGAAGAAAAGGTAAAAGAGAAACCAAAACGGTTTTGCAATAGTTTCAACGCACCAATATTGTAATATTAAAACCACAAACGTCCAACAAAGCAGAGCACAACTGTGAAGTGGACAAAAAAGTTGCAGAATCATGAATACCAAAGAAAGTAATAGAGTTTATTTTCCTTCCCCTTGGTATTTATGCGCTACTTTTTAACACAGGAAATCCCATTAAAATACATTGGAAATTGTGAAGAACAGAGTCAGCACATTCAGCAAAGGTAGAAAACTTCAAATTTTGTTAGGAAAAAGAGAAGCACAGACAAATCAGATTTATATTATAGTAAAAACTGTACCTGCTTTATCTTTTGGTAAGCCTCGATGCAGTTAAACCAGGCCAGCACTGGGCCCTTGTCATCAGTGGATCCTCTCCCATAGAGTTTACCTACAAACACACACCTCAGGCTTTATTCACATCTTTTTCTTTCTTCATTGCCTCCTGTAATTCGATTATAACATCGACTAATTTCACAAATCAATCCAAAAAATATAGAATTAATATAATTTCCAGTTCTTAAAGGAAGCATTGTGTCGCCACCAGATCCTTTATTCTGGTTTAAATGTCATATTTAGTCTTTTAAAACAAAATATGTGACAAGACAGGAAGCGGAAAGAAGCTAAAGGCTAAACTGAACATTGCTGAGCATGTAGGAGTCAGAAGGAAGTGAATGAGTTACTTTTAGTCAGCTGATTTTTTACCAAAGAGCAGAATGAAAGCTTCAGCATTAGTTGGTACCAGTGGAGACGTTTTAATATCGTTTGATTATAGAAAACAAATCAAAGCAACAGATCCTGGTGTGAGAAAATGTTTGACTCCACTTTTTTTTAATCACATTTAAATCCTTTAAATCGTTAAACAAACATTAATATCACAGGAAAATAACCTGAACAAATACAAAAAGCAGTTTTCAAATTATTTCACTTATTGTTGCTGTTTAACTCCCTCTCTCTTAATTACGACAGATTATCTGTTTTGGTTAAGTTTCACTCAAATTTGAACTACCTGAAGACATGACATTGTCCAAATGACTGTTGTATTTACGCAGGCCGTCTTGGTCTGATATTTACAGTAAATTTGTTTAATGAACTAAGACAAAAAAGCAACAGAAAAGCAGTTATTACTGAGCAGCAGCATTACAAATAAAGTCAGCTCTTAATTCTTAAAAACAGTTCAACCTGACCTCTGACAACCTCAGATAAGAAAATGCAGCTCTGCTCAGAAAATAAAGTTAACTGAACTGGACTTTGAATATGTGCAGCCATCTATGATATGATTACACTTTGATAAAAGCACAACGTCATCAAAATGAAAGCTAGGTTTGAGAAATTATAATAAAAACAGAAACTTGATCCTTACAGACATGATGCATTGGAGCTTTTTTCTACCTTAAGCAGTTAAAAACAGTCAAATTCAAAAAAATGTTATGCTTCAACAGCATAATTTGAAGTCTGATCACATCATTAGGACATTCAGATATTTTATGTCAGGCAGATAAGATACTGCATGTCTTCAAAATGCAGCCAAAGGTAACACAAACACGGACTGAAAACAGAAACCTCAAAATTCATCCTTCTGGGTTTAGTCTTACACTTTTAGAAACGATTCCAGACTATCACTTTGACTTCTAGTTTCATTTTCAGCCCTTTGATTTCTTACCGTCTTTCTCCACCAGAGTGAACGGCTCGGTGTCCCAGCCGTCCTCGATCTGAGCAGGCTGGACATCCAGGTGGCCGTAAATACACACCGTCTTCTTGGCCGGGTCCGAACCCAAATGGCCCAGGATGATGGGAGGGAGAGGGATCTCCTGACCAGAGGGAAGCTGCGGGAAAAAAACATTGAATATTCAAAATAAACTAGAACTGCAAGCAGTCATAACGGGTTCCTTCTGGTATCATACTGGATGTTACTTTAGTCTTTTATAGTCATGTATTGATCATAACCAATAAAAAGGTGTAAAATATAATTAGTAACATGGTTATTCCAATCAGCTTGAACTTAATTTGTGTTCTCAGAAACATAAAGAAGATGAAATTATCACCTTTTGTTTCCCGATGTCCACCAGCTCCACCGTCCCCCCCAACCTCTCGATATCATTGGCTGCCATCTCCATCATCTTCTTGATTTCCCCGCGCTTTTCGGGCCAAGCGGACACACTCTGAACAGCGACCCATTCTCCAAGGCGCTGGGAGAAAGAAGAAACTCACGGCTACTCAAAGGCTTTTCAATCATTCTCTAGACTGAGAAGAAACCCAGCCACAGGAGAGTTAGGCTGCAACTAAATGTAACAACTGGGTTTACAATAATAGAAATTGGCACATACCTGTAAAATCACCTCACTTAAAAAAATATGCAAAGTGAGTAAGTAAACGTCATTTATTTTAAGTAAGCAATACTAAATCAAGTAGGTCAACCAACACAAAAATTAAGTTCATGTAATATCTGTTCTCCAGATAATGTTTTATTGGCCTTTATTTGAAAGCAAACAGACAGGAAATTGGGTAATGAAGAGGCAAAGGTCATCAGGTCGTGATTTGAAACTGTGACGGCCGCATCTACGACCGACGCCTCCATATGTAGGTTGTGTTTTACCCCTTCAACACCGCAGCACGGCGCTCTCCAACTCCACAAAATTACTAATTACATCAAATATTTCAAATACATAATCTACACAAAAAGTATTTTGCTTAATGAAATATAAAATAAAGATTAATTCATTCTCGACCATCACTGTCGTTTGCAGGTGTCGCTTGTTTACAGGAATACCAGAAACACAATACAAAGGTTCCCGGTTGGGACTTTTTCATGTAAAAAAATGCAACTAATTGTGTTGATGGTTCAAAAAAAAGAAAAACATTAAGTTAGTTGCCTAGCTTAAGATAGAATGACACGTGGAGGTTTGTTCTGATGTTCTACTACGTGGATGAACTCCTGTTCATGAAAACATCAGGATTATCTCTTTATTATTAATCAAATTAGATAAATTACTGGCTCCAGAAAATAAAAAAGACACTCAAATGAAGCCTTTGTACTTGGAGGCAGAGTTGAGTCAAAGTACTTTCCAACACAAGCAGAATTATCAAAAATTTACTTTTTCTAAATTAATCCAGCTCAAATAGAATGAGTTTCACCCTCAAATTATAAATAACTTACTAAAAGTGAGAGTTGATGATGGCAATTTCATGAAAACTGATTTAAGCCAACTTACTATTTTCTCTTAAATGCCATTTTGCATTTACAGTGTAGTGACAATAAGTGCTACATTTAAATGCTGGATGATAAATCATACCTTCACGTAGAGGTCCTGGTTTTCGTCCACATACTTGAAAAGTGCTGGGAGGTGAGCCATTTTTCCCAACGACAGACAGGAGCTGAGGGTTAAACAAAGCAGAGTGGCGAGTTTAAGTCTGACCGGGAGCAGATATATGGGAGCACAAAGACACGCCCACCAATAAACCTGCTGACGTTGGACAAACACCCCAAGTCAAGTGAGACAGTAAATATAAAAAAAGAAAAAGACTCATGTGAGAAAGTTGCATCAGACATTTAACTTCCTGCGTATTATGTGCAAAGTGAAGTGAAGGTGTACAGTACTTTGCAGAAAGAAATACTTACATTATATTCCATTTATAACCAAGAACTTCAGTGTATTTAAGTAGTGATACACCAACACAAAGTAGTAATTATTCTCTTTTTCCCCCAGATTATTTCACTTATAACAAGACATTTCTCCTGTGTTATAAGAGAAATAATCTGACAGTAGAATTAGTAATTTTTCATCAATATTAAGGAATTATATCTTGCTGAAATGTTTCTTATAAGGTAGTTTTGTCTTATTTCAAGTGTACTAAGATATCTGTACTAGAAACTACAAACCAAAAAAACTTTTAAATTGTTTTTTGCAGTGACAAAAATAAAGTAATTGCTCAAATCGAGTTTAACTATTCTACAAGACATAGGGACCGATCATGAGGAAGAAGGTATTCAACTTTCTGGCCTACTTGTCAGAAAACTAACTGTACAAATAAATCAGAACAAGCTATCCCCACAGTGAAACATGGTGGTGGGAGCATCATGCTGTGGGGAAGCTGTTCTTAAGCATGGACATTGAAGCTGGAGCTAAAACAATCTGGAAGAATATCTGTCAAAAGCCTGCAGAAACAATCCTAAACATACAACCAGAGCCACAACTGAGTGGTTCAACCAAAGCACATTAACATGTTAGAATGGCCCAGTCAAAGCTCAGACATAAATCTAATGGAAAATCTACCCTAAAAGCTTTTTCTGCCAACTTATAAGTACATAATACTGTGTGTTGGTCCGTCATATAAAATCTCAATAAAATAAATGTGTGGTTGCAACCTGACTAAAGGTGCTGAAGTTCAAAATGTATAAACAATATTACAAAGCAACACATGTTTAAATCTGTTCTGATCCAAAACTGAAAACAACTCATAACAACAGAGCTATAAGTACCTACATAAATATAGCAACATGTATTTGGGCTAAAGAGCCTTTAGTAAAACACATAACTTGAACTCAAGTGTTTAAGAAAATCAATATGAAACTGATACAAACTTAAATATTTTCCAGAAATGACGAAGCCTGTTAGGAGGCTAACAGAACGAGGTTAGCAGGCTGAGAGCTCTTTTATTTCCTAACCAGCTAATATTTTAGCTTTGACTGAGAAGACGCCATTCCTGACAACGTATCAGCTTTAAAAGAGCTTATCAATATTACCTGTGCAAGTCAAACGCTGCTCTTCTGTAAATGTTCCGGTTTCTATATAGAAGAGTAGCTGCAGCTCTGGTTTCGTTGTTCCGCTGGAACTATACGTAAAGCGAGTCCGCCATGTTGTGAGTGGCACCTTCGCCTTCAAAAGCAGCGACAGCATGGCTGGAAACAGTTTTTTTCCTGGATGAACAGACCCTTTTATTAATTATTTAATACATGTTGATTTTATGATCAGTGTTACTTACCACTGAGACAAAAACTAACAATATCTGCAACAATTACAAAACCTTTTAAAATGAATTTACATTTGTTGTAGTTGAACCACTGAAAATAGACATAATTCAATGTATTAATAGGAATAAGAAATAACTAAGAAAACTTAAAATATTGTCAAAACTTATTTCAGTGATCGAATGAATGTGCTTAATGTGTTTGTAAATGTAGGCCTATATTTGTAGTATCAACAATATGCAATCTGTTGCCTAAATAAAATAGAATACAATTAAATAGAACAGAAATAACCTTTATTGACCCTTAGTGGTAATATTCAGACATGCCAGCAATCAAAGCAATGATAAAGGCTTTTCCATTGGTTATGAAAAGAAAGATTTTTTTATGACAAATATTCGTTGTCATTTTTAAACCAGAAATAAACTTACAATAACTCTTATACACACCTCAAGCCGATTGAAGTTTTATATATTTTTAATTTAGCAGTCAAACAAAAGACACATAGCTTAATAATATATAAAGCAAAAGAAGCTTACTGCACAAATTGGTGCAAATTAAAAAACGCCACTCCCAATATGGCGGCGCCATTTACGTGAGTTCAGTATCCCCTTCGCGTGGGGTTCTTGATCCTGTGGTTTCCGTTGGTTCCAGTTCAGCTGATGTCAGTCATTTATGCTGATGTCTGAGTGTGACTCTTTTCACGTGATAGACGCTTCCCGTTTGCTACTGACAGATACAAATTTAAAATAAACGCAAAATGTACACCAGCATGCAAATAACAGGTGTATGCCTGTTATTACACCTGCCACTCCTTCAATTAAAAAGAACAGTTATTACAGATTATGACTGGTATAGACCAATTATTCAAAAACAGTAAAGTCATTAAAATGTATGCTTTTTTAGATGTTAGTAAATTAAAGCAATATCTTCTCATTTATCATATGTTTATGTATCATATTTCTACAGCAACTTGCAGAAGAAAAACATCATAAAGTAGAATATGGTATCCTTTTTGTCAACTGCAAATTTGTAACATTAATTAAACATGAAAACACCATAAGAAGGAAATATCACCAGTGTCCAAAAGTGATTAATGTGAAAGCCAGGTTATTGTCAGACATCTACAGAAAAGTAAAAACTGTACTGAAAGGGTTTAGGTTCTGAAAGTCAGCATAGATGTTATTTAAGAAAAGACTTTATAATTTCAGCCCAGTTTTGAAACTTCATGGAAGTAGGCAGCCAGCATCTTGATTCCTTCAATGTAGTTTGATCTAGAGAATTTGGATAAGAACAAGATTTTATTTGAAAGAAGAAAAAAACCATAGCTGTTCATTTTACTTGATCTTTTCCATGTTTCCTTATGTATTTAGATAAACTATAAAATCTCAAACCTATTGATTTTTTCATTTTGTGAGTGAGCTCCATCATCGGAGGATCCGATAGGAAGCAGCATGACGTTCCGGCCTGTCGCCTCCTGGAAGGTCAGCGTGATGGGAATGCTGCCGCCCTCACGGGTCAGGTCCGGCTCAACGCCAAAAACTTAAAATTAAAACAATAAGGCAAACAAAAAAACTAAAAAAACAGGATCAAATAAATGAGGGAAGACGTTCAATCAGTTTTTCACATCTAAAATGACTTAAATGTATCTATCCCCCTAGGGGACATGGGGAATTTTTTTTCTTTTGCGTTCCCTCGCAATACTTTTGCGTTACCTCGCAAAACTTTTGCGTTACCTCGCAAAACCTTTTGCGTCCCCTCGCAAAACCTTTTGCGTTCCCTCGCAATACTGTACTGATCAGTTATGCGGCAAAATTGAATACTGTAAGCCTTTCTTACGGTGGCCGCGGTACTT
>CAEFZY010006795.1:0-25564 GCA_903066815.1 Brachyrhaphis roseni
GGTTCCTCCTATCAGTCTTTCTCATATTGACGTCATCAAACCAAAGTTCAGATCTTCCATAACTGACTGACACCTGCAGGCCTCAGGTTTGCAACCAGCTTCTGACTGAGAAACCAGTAACCTGCTCCCAGTGTCAGAATCTCACTGAGGAAGAAACTGCATTAGGTTTTCTATCACTTTATTATTTCTGCTATAACTGATGTATATTTGCATGTAAAATAAGTCAATAGAGTTTAATTTACAATTTTAATGTCTTCGTGCCATGAGGTAGATCTCAGCAGGCTGGAGAGAGAAAAAGTAGATCTTGGTCTCAAAAAGTATGAGCACCCCTGCTTTAGGGGCTAGCATATTTCACTAGCCTTAATAAGCAGTAAACTCTTACACAAGCAACCTTTGTTTTGCACTTGTAGAGAAGAGTGTCTGCTCATTGTACTCTGTGTTACTTTGGTCTGAATTATTGCTGCTCACATTCGAGGTCATGTTTTCCTGCGTTGTTTCCTCTGTACATCTGTCTCCCACACAGTTGCAGCCTCTTTTGACGTGTGGGTCATTGTGAAAACGCCGAGTGAATCTGGCACCGTAACAAAGCCGAGAGTTAAAACCCGCTTATTATTGAAATTGTAGACTCAGACTAGTTTTCTTTGGCTTTAAATCGTTTCATTAGGCTGTTCACTGACAAATTATGGGCTTGACCATGGAACCACTGTTGTTGAACAAGAAAAGATTCATGTTTTATTCAACATTAATATCTCCTGCTTTGGTATCGGATCTTTCTAGTTAGTAGACTTGTTTTCTGCAACTCATTTTCAAGACTAGCACTGGAAGATCTTAACATTTATGAAAGGTCTTCTAGCTAGGGCTTTCACTCTTTGCCTTGGCACAAATATACAGTTGATGGAAAACAGGCAAAAGCTTTCCAATTGTACACTATTTATTCTCTACTGCTCATATTTGTTTCTACCAAATTTGCATATTCCACTGTAGAAAACACAGAGTACAACTTGATAAGTTCACGTTACCAGCCCGGGTATTGAACGTGCAGAATAAGAACCGTTTAAAATTAACGGCGTTTTAACCCGATCAGTGTTTTATTGCGTTCATTAGGTGGGGGTCCAGAGCGGTCAACGAATCCGCACGAATAGAGGTCAGCTTGTTCTTTTTGCCTTGTTTACCGTCTCCTGCTGTCTCCAGTCAGCGCTGCTGAAAGTACACACAGACAGCTCCGAGTGGGCTGTTTGTCTATGCATAATTTCATGCACGCGCGCCGGCCCTGTTAAGCTGCTAAACACATTGTATATATTTATCTTAGCGGATGAAGCCGAAGCATCCAGCTGATGAGTCTTTGCTTTAGACGGATCAGTCTGGTAAATGGGTTGGGAGGCAGGGAATGATAAATTATGGTGGATGGATATATGTGTATATATAAAATGGGACCTGACCCTATTGACATGATGTGGATTTAATCTGTACGTATGAACTGCCATATGAATGAGAAATGGAAGATAGAGTATTCAGTTGAAAAGTTACGCCGGTATTATTTATGTATGAGAAAAAAGCAGTGCCTCCTTGTTGGTTAGGTTCTGTTTAGGCTTTCAGGTAAACAGTGAAAAATGTTCTTTTGACTCCTTTTCCGACTCCCAGTTCTTCTCATGCCTCTCATGTGTCTCCATCTGCGGCACAACCATTTAAAATCATTAAACCTGCGAGAACCTTTATAATTTGGAGTGTTTTCACACCTGATAGTCCGGTAGGTAGACTGTTCAACCAGGGACCAAAGTTGCAACATTGGTTACATTTTCACACTGCACTGCATCAAACAGACCAAACCCTTGGAGGAACCTGTTTCCCCCCCTCGCCTTTTGTGGCGAAATTACTGAAGGAAATGACACGATAACACCAAAAAAAGACACTCAGCGCAACTTACTTCTTCACAAAATGTAAACAAAAGTGGAGCGGCGTCATATTTTAGCAGTTTCTCTTTTGTCTTTGGTAGAAAACCATAAGCCATTTCTCCTGACTAGACTCATGAATACATCCTTATTGTACCTTAGCACTGGATTGAAACTCCTCTGGGACATGCAGTGCTTATAAAAAAAAGTATTTGCCTCTTTGGACGTTTTATTCTTTTTAGTACTTTCACTAATTAATTATAATCAACATAGTTTGGATTTTTTTTTTTTTTTTGACAAAAAAACCTGAAAATAAATAAATACATTTATGTCAAAGTGAAAACTGATTTCTACAAAATACAAATATGTAACATTAAATTAGTGACTGTAATTATTCAACCCCTTCAAGTCAGTAATTATCAGATGCACTTTTGGCCCAGTAGGGAGTCTGATGTTTAAGTCTGAGTCAGGTTTGCACATCTGGATGCTGCAATTTTACTTAATTCTTCTTTGCAAAACTGTTCCAGCTCTGGCAGGCTGTGTGTGGGGGGGGTTGGTAGTGAACTGTCTTTTTCTACCACGGTTGCGCCACACATTCTCCATGGGATTGAGGTCTGGCCTTTGACTGGGCCACTTTAGAACAACCACTTTGTTATCTTCATCCATTTCTGTGTAGCTTCAGACAGATTCTTCAGGTTGTTGTCTTGCTGGAAAATAAGTGCGACTCCTTAAAACTGAATTACTCCAGAATGACAACTTGCTTTCAGCCTCACTATGTCTAACTGGACTTATTAACAAACTAATACTCCATCCAAAATATTGAAGTTTAAAATGTGACATTTTCATTAACTGCAAGTGGAAAATTCTGACAACAGAAATAAAGGCTTTCTTTTATGGATAAATAGATGTTTGAACCTATATAATGTGTTTCAATTATGGTTATAAGTTCCTCAATAAATAGACTTTTAAATAATAATCTAATTTATTGAACAGATCTGTACTTCTTAGCTAAAAGGCTAATGTTGTGTTCATTTTGTACTCAGAAATCCAATTTTCCAATTTCTTAGCTTGGAAGATGGAGTTCTGACTATGAAAGTCTGAGGTTACCAAACTGCACCACTGTGGCTGCACTTATTTTGTATGTATTCTCCTTTTTTTCTCCCTCTTTCTTTCTTGTTTTCCCACATTGAATCACACGTTGCCTCCCCACCTCACCTCGTCCCGCTCCCATGTTACAACTTCCCCTCACCTCCGCCCCCAGAGCTGTCCGACCATGTTTGTTTGTGTTTGCATCTCCAGGAAGTTCGGACAGATTTCTGGCGCGCTTCTCCTCTCCCTCCCTCCATCCCCAACACTCCCCCCTGTGCCTGTCCCAGCTGTTTCCTCCGTCCTCCCTCTCTCCGCCCCAGCAGGGATCCTCCACCCCACCTCCATCGCCATCCATCAGGCCTAATCCATAACCCGCGTTTCTCAGCGGGATACAAGGTCGGTGCGGAGCGCCAACAACCCCTCCGCCCTGCTGGAACATCCATCCCACAATGCCCCTCATTTCCCTCCCAGCATGCTTTGCCTCTCGCCGACCCCTGGCACCCTGGCGCTGGTGTTTGCTGCCACTCTCTGATTGGCTGGCAGCTGAAGCAGCAGAACGGGTGGAAAAAGCCAGCCGTTTCCCTTTCAGAAATGGCCCGGAGTTTAACTACCATCCCACTGCTGGCTGTTGAGTCATGCTTACAGCGATCCTGCTTGCACTTTAAAAGTCTTTAGAGCTGCAAAGTCACTTGGGGGTGGGGGCTGTGTGACCAGCTGTGAAACACATGATAGGCTGTTTACATGTGAGTGATACAGGAGGTTAGATGTGACAGGAAACTTAAACCCTTCCCGCTTTTTACTTTGTCACTGCACAAGAGCCGTCTGTCACTCCCTGTTTGTGTCAGGATGAAGAAATTAAGTCAAGTCTATTTGTGCAGCACATTTCAGTAATATGAAACCAGCAATAAACATTATATTTTGTCAGTATTATAATCAGTAATAATACTGATTATTATTTGCTTGATAATCATCAGTATTATCAAGCAAATAATAAATTACATCAAGCAGAGCAGAACCAGAAGACCTGAGGCGTCTGGAAGGTTGATACAACAACAGCAGATCTTTAATGTATTGTGCTAAGCTGTGATTTATAAACTAACAGCAGTATTTTAAAGTCTATTCTCTGAGCTACAGGGAGCCAGTGTAGGTGATGTTCTTTATCTTCCTGGTTTTAGTGAGAACGCAAGCAGCGGCGTTCTGGATCAGCTGCAGCTGTTTGATTGATTTTTTTTTTTTTAGACAAACCTGTGAAGATGCTGTTGCCGTAATCAGTGTGACTAAAGAAAAAGGCGTGGATAAGTTTCTCTAGGTCTTGTTGTGACATTAGTCCTCTAATCCTGGTGATGTTGTTAAGATAATAAAAGAATGACTTTGTAACTGTCGTTATGTGACTCTGAATGTTCAGGTTTGAGCCCACACCCATATTTTGTTCCTGATCTCTAGTTTCTAGTTGAGATGACTGAAATTAGTGGGAAATAAGGAAAAAACTTTAATCAAATAAACTTTTCCAGCTTCATAAAGCGTTAATATAGTCTGCTTATTGCTTATTTGAACACCAATTAATGCTTGTTTGCATAAAAAAAAAGGAAAACGGTCTGTCCATTATTGGCCAAGCCTGCAGGCTGTTTGGTTTGAGGTGAGAAGAGTCTGGACGACTGTGCCGAGTGAGAACAAGGAGGACAGCTTTAATGTATTCATGAAAATAATTATGTAAACATTGCCTGGACTAGAGCGGAGCAGATCACGGCAAACTCTCCGGAGGATGATTCACGCTGCGGCCTGATCTGTCCACACATCAGCTGACCTGAGGTGCCGACATGTCCTCGGGTGCCAGCAGAAACGCACAACAACGTAACGACTGAAAAGCATCAGACCTCGTAAACATCTTCTAAAACATCACACTCGCCCTTACTGTACATTCACGTCACGCAGATACAAGGACGAATAATATTCTCTCCGGCGTGCTGAATGTGAAAGCAGCACACTGCGGGATTACTAAATGGGGGTGGAGGGAATGGCCTGAGGTTCAGGATCACTGTAATCCAGGTAATTTAGTTCCTGCAGCTTTATTGTGTTTTCTTTAAGAATTGTTTTAAATTTTTTCAGGCAGAAATACCTAATTTATGTCAAGGTTTGGACATAAATTAAACACCTGGTTCTCATAAATTGGATGACCTGTGCTTGCCCAGTCCTCCAGTACTACCAGCAGACTTTCTCCTTGAAACTGAGGATTGCTGGGTAGGATGGTGCAAACCGGGTCTCGAGGGATTGTTTGAATTTAGAATTTCTGACAACTACCTGAGGGCTCCAGTTTGACTTTAACTAAACTTTGGTGTATCTATCCCCCTCTCTTTCCATCCAGCCATCCTTACGGTGCGATACATGTACTGATCAAATCACTGGGTCCAGCAGGGAAACCTAAACAACCCTCTCCAGTTTCCTAAGGTATTCTCAGTTGGGACAGATATAGATTACAGCAGCAGTGGGTAGACTAATCAAAACTTGTTCTCAGGTAAGAGTAACACTACTTCAACATATTTTCACTCAAGTAAAAATAAAAAGTTAGCTGTTCAAGATTTAAAAAGGTATTT
The DNA here is from genome assembly GCA_903066815.1 of Brachyrhaphis roseni. Lineage (NCBI taxonomy): Eukaryota > Metazoa > Chordata > Actinopteri > Cyprinodontiformes > Poeciliidae > Brachyrhaphis > Brachyrhaphis roseni. The sequence continues at coordinate 5,570 of CAEFZY010006795.1, forward strand.
GGTAAGAAGGTGACTCAGTCACTCAGTGACTGATCAAAATATAAATCATTTAATATTTAAAAATTACTGTATCAGACGGACCAAACTATAATGTTAGGTGGAAATTAGAGACCAAAACGGAAATAATTCATATAAATAACATAATTACCAGCAAATAAAATGAGTCAAAAGAAAAAACATTTCTAAATCAATTTTATTCCATACAAAACTTTAACAAAATCTGCAGGTGTGTGTCTGTCTGGTGAATTTTTAGTTGAAACAATCTTGTCCTTCAGCCAGCAGAGAAGTCTGAAATTTTACTCTTTTAAGAGTTTTCCCAAAAAGTTACTCCAGTAAACGTAGCTAAGTCCATACAACTAGTTACAGCCCAACTCTGAGCTACAGTCTCTTTAGCGAGCTCTAGGTCTACCCAGTATCATTGTCTATTGGAATATGCTTGGAAAACCTTCAAATTGAGGACAATATAGGTCATCCTGATCAGATGTCACCTGAAATTTTGGATTATGTATTTATTTATTCTTTGCATTGTAATCTTCACATTAAAACATCATCGATAGAGTAAATTGTCAGATTATGGGGAAAAATAAAACAGGAAATCAAGATTTTCTTTGCGTATTATGCAACGGCTTCATCTGCACCTTTACATTCTTCTGCTCATCATGCCATTAAATCACAGAGTCAATGCAAAGATCACAGTTTAAATCCCTCGGGGCTTCCTTTATCGCCGTCACTGAAGATGTGCATAAAAGAAGCTCTTACATCTTTTTTCCAGCTTGTAGTTCTGAACCCATACTTTAGATTTTATAAGTATCTTAAAGCAGTAGACATGAACGCAGACTGTGTGTTTTTTCTGAATTCAGTTTGATATATAGATGTATGATTCAGGCTTTCAAGTGGCTGACAAATGACAGAAATATGTCAGTTTACACAATGATTTGGCAGAGCTATGTCAGGCAAGGAAATGGGACCAATGAAGCATGTGTTATATCTGTAAATTAGCTTCAAAAACTTGATCTCATCCACATGTGCTGGCACGTTTGCTTCTCTAATGCGCCGTTCCCTTTCTCGGCCACAGATGGATGATTTTACCATTCCCATTCCTACAGTCCGGTGTTTGTTCTAACCAGAAAAGAAAACGTCAGGGACTATTGTATTAATAAAAAAATATGTCATGTGGGTTAAAATTCATAATTTAAAAGCTTCCTTTTTACTGTGGACTCTTTGGACTGCCTCAGATGTACAGTACCCTGCAAAAGTACAGCTTTCTCTCTATTTTGTCACAGAACAACAACAAACCTCACCGTATTTCAGAGGGATTTTGTGTGGCAGCCCAACAAAAACCACAAACTATGATGCAAAAACAAAACTAGATATATAGTTTTACAAAAACTATATATGTGAAAAGTGTGGCATGCTGTTTTAGAACCAAGTGGCATGGTCCTAAAACAGCTAAATGTGTTGTTTTAGGACCACCTTTAGTGACATTATATTAGCTCTGCACATCTAAAAACCATCTTTTTAAAGCATCCAAATAATTTTGCTGATTCCCACACAAATATTCTAAGAAAATGTCCTATTCATAAGTTTGATGCAGCCTCTAATACAATGGTGTTGAAACTGACACGAGGGCCAAAGTCATCCAGTCACAAGTCCTTTTAAGATAAAAAAACCAAAACAAAACCTGTGTTGTACCTAAAGTTTTCCTTTGGGGGGCTAAATCAATCTCCTGCAATGTTTTTGGTTAAATTTACCCAGAATACCCTCTGTTTTAGTCCACTTCCTGCTTTTGGAGTGGTCTCCTTCCCGATTGGCTTTCACATATACCTTAAAATTGTGCCAGAGTTCACTTCAATCGAACTGTGTCCTAGCGTTTTAGGCGGACCAGAGTTCACGTTGTTGGTCTGCAAGGGAGTTCGATTGCAGATTCGCACCTCCAAAAACAAACTGGACTTTCCAGTAATTAGAGTTTGATTAAAGCAGACGAAACAAGGCTGGTGTGAATGCTCCCTTAAAATCTATTGGGATTGAAACGTGACAGCTGTTTGAATACTTTTACAGAGGCCAGTTAACTTGGCAAACATGTCTGGATGTCAGTTGGCTACAAATTTGACTTGGCCCCCTCTACACGAGGGTGATGCAGCTGACTGGAGTTACAGTCACAGAAAATCGAACCCAGCTCATGCACCCAAAGACACCAGCAACCTGTTCCCCGAAGCTATATTTAATCGCTGGTGTTTCAGCACACAGCGCTGTATTGTTCTTTCCACGACTCCGTCTCCCGTCTCTTTTTCATTCTGCCGTTTCTTGGAAAACCCTTTTCTGTTGTCTTTGGATGGATGGGACGGGATGCAGACAGATGGGGGTGTGCTTTGGCAGTAGTCGGTGGTCTTGAGTATGTTTTATTTTATTTTTTTTGTTTCTTTCTAAACCACTCCTTTTTCCTTAATTCTGTGCGAATGTGTGTGCTCATAGCCAGGACCACATCTTATTTTGTTATTCATTCATTCCTTGAGGGGGTCTGCAGTTGAAAGAACAACAAAAACAGGATATCCCATCCTGTCATTGTGTTAGGGACCGCGTCATGTGGAACGCCTGTGCTCTTCTGTGTTTATATAGTTTCTTTCTTTCTAATATAGCCACACTCAGCAGCGGCTGTTGTTTGTTTGGCCCACTTTCTCTTTATCTGCTCCCATCATCTGGTTGAGGGGAGGAAAATCCCATGGTTCCCCGCGTATGTGTGCATGTCTGACGGCTAGGGAGGTGGGGTGTCGCACCTGAGCCTGATGATAAGTTGCCTTAACTCCCTTCGACACATGCTCGCACACACACACACCCATTCGGTCCCCAGGTTAATGACACGGACATGAAAGATATTTGCTGTCCCCCCCCATCCCTCCATCCGATTCCCTCAGAGATCATTAGGCGGTGTTGTGCGACCTGATTCATCTTCCCTTCCCCGACGCATGTCCGCCGGCCCCGCGGTTCCAGCAGATGTGTGCCCCGCAGCTACCGTTGCACCACGAGTCTCTCGCTGCCGGGTTTGTGTGTGTGTGTCTGTGTTTTCAGGCACAAGGCCCACCTTTTTTCCTGGCTTGTTTGGCGGATGAGAAAATAGGGTCACAGTTACAGCGGCGCGCCAGGAGGGGATTCCGACCTCCGCCCTTTGCGGCGCTCTCCATTTTTTCCATCCATCTCCTGCAACTCCTTTGCTCTCCTCCCTCATTACCTTCAAGAGCTTGAGAGGAGGATGGTGTCAGGGACGGTCCCCCCGTCCCCTCAACCCACTCTACCTCCTCTGCTTTTGCCCTCTTGAGGATCCAGGAGGAGACGTGGAGATGGAGTGTGAAACAGAAAGGGGGGATGATGGGGCTTGGCGGGGTGTAAATAGGGTGAGATGACAGACGATGTGGAATGAGGAAATGGAAGTGGGGGCTTCGCATGGATGGGGGTGCATCATTGAGGCAGGAGGCTTAATAGAAGAAATGGGGATAAGGACGGGGTGGTTGTCGTCATGGTAACAAGTCGCCGTGGAAACAGACCTTTTATTCCCCTTCCAGACAGACAGACAGAGATGTGGGGAGGGACGACTGCTGAGTGTGTGAAAATGAAAAGAAGTGTGTGAGTATGAGACAGCAGCAACCACGCCCACACACACACAATCAAGCTGTACACTTATCTACTGTCTTGGATTTAAACAGGTGACACAAAGTGATTGGATGTGGTGAATTTACTGGGTTTTTTTTTGAATAATAATAAAAAATAGCGATCAGATTCAGCTCTGAACATAAACGGACAAATTGAGGCTGAACGTTTGGCTGCTGTTTGCCTTCAAACACCGGAGGAGGGCTGTGATTCTGCACTTAGGCGAAGAATTGGCATCAGCATGCCAGAAACGCTCCCTGTCTTGTGCAGTCATGCTAATTTTTTTACAAAGACAAAATTTACTAGGCCCACTTTTTCCACCAATAGTTGAAGATTTACGATTCCTTCCAAATCCGATCATACACCCTTGAGCTTTTTCTGCATTTCGCCACAATTTAAAGGGGGATAGTATATGATAGATCAACACAACGTAGCACTTTGTTGTAAAGTGAAAGGAACAGTAATTATTTGCACAAAACAAAAACAAAAAAGGGTGTCGCACATATTCAGTTACTACAGTGCCCACTTCACGTCTTTTGATGTATGTCTCTGTAAGCATTTAGAGGCTGAACAGTTTGCCTGTTCATCTTGGCTAAATAGTCAGACTTGATTAACAGTCTTTGCAACTCTGACCAGTTTCTCTCTCTCTGCTGAGGAAAAGCTTCATGGTCGGATGGTGTGTTTAGGCTGATGCTCAGTGTTGCAATACTTGTGCCATAAGGACACGTCCCAAAAATCAGAGTTATGCCAAATGTAAACCAATCAATAATTATCAATCTTCACTGATGTGACATGCTTATATCGTGATACTTTTTTCAGCCAAATCCCAGCTCTAGGAGTATGGACAAACCAAACTATGCCAAATTGCTTCATTCCTTTTATACCATACTCAACAATCTGAGACAGCAATTTGCCAAGCAGTTTCTTGGATATTTCAGGCTTAACCAAAGATCCTACACATAGTCAGACTTTGCCATCGACTTGGCCTCTTTCTATTGCCGAAAGAAAGAAAAATCTTCTGAACACTTCTGAACGCTAAATGTATGTTATGTTTACTTGCATCTCGTGTTTCTGCCCAACAGAGAGAGCGCAGTCAGCTGCGATGCTAACTTACTTGGCGATGACCAGCGTCCATTCTTCCCTCACTGTTTGTTCTGAATCGCCTTTCAAATTTCTGACATGTCTGCAGATCGTGTCCATGTCAACCTCCAAGAAATGCCACACCATCTGTTGCTCTCATTTATAAAGCATCCGTTTGTGGTTGTGTGACCGCTGCTGTGTTGCACGGAGCAAATGTCTCTGTTTTTGTCTTCAAACGGTGAGAAACATGACCAACAAATGAAGTCTGGATAAAATCTCATGCAGTTGGAAATTCAAGAAACTTATTGAGTGCTCCACTTAGTTTCTATCCATTGTTTTTATTCTTAGTCCTTTGCTTCATCCTCTTCTACAAGGACATTTTTGCTTTACCCATGTCTCTGACCTGAAGGAAGACTCAACCATCTGTCTCACATGCATTAAAAGCAGGTTGAAAGTGTGCTTCTTGTCAAGTGAAGACTTTTTTTTTTTTTTGAAGCAACACTGATAATGCCTTGACTTTCAGAAAGGCCAGTCAGCGCCAACTCACTCCACTCCCACTCCTCAGCGCTCAAATGGGAGTTGTTGCATCAACATTTCATCAGCCAGCTAAAAATAAGGACGGGATTCTGTGAAGCCAGACCGCTTTGTACGCACTGTCACAGTGAACGTGCAACAGAAGTGTTTCTGAGACCACCGCGGACGAGCCGAAAACAGTTTAGCAGAATGAGGATGTCTGTGTTTGTGCAAAATGACGCTTTGCGTCGGCGACTGCAAACGGATATTCAGCGTTTGTGAGGCGCAGTTAGGCAGATGATTATTTAACACGATGTTGAGTGTGTTGAGAGACGCACTGAACACGTATTTTGATTGGGTCGGACACATTTCTCCACCTGATTCACCAGCATCTGGATCCTTTTGTTTTCCTCTCCCATTTTTTTTATTTCTAAGTTCACATTTCTCTTATCTTTCGCCACACACCTGCTTCCCATTTTCTAATAAATGTCCAACATTTTAAGACCAAGCTGAACTTTTATTTTCTGCCAGATTGTTGTTGTTGCAATGATCATTGGCTAAAATGTAGTTCAAATTCTTTCCTCACCATTTCTCTTGTTCAAGGGGAGGTTTAACTTGTTTCTTACTTGTTTCTTACAAAAGTGTCTCTCTTGCTGAGACACTTTGCTCCCCATTCGGGCTGCCAGCTAGTAGCAGCCCGAGAAACACACATAAAGAAAACTGTGTGTTTCTTTATGTGTAAAGAAACACATAGTAAAACAGGTGACAGCTGCTCTGTGGGGAAGTTATCCATCTGGTAGTAACAAAAACAAGACAGCAGCTAGTGTTGCAGAAACATTCAGAAGCTACTTTTTTATCAGAGCGACTTAGTCTGTCCCACTCCTGTTGTTTATTCACCTGACAAGCTGATAATACCATCTATCTTGATCCAGACTTTCTCTGTGTCGTAGCCAGGCGAATATGTCAAACTAAGAATAAGTTGTAGAGTTTGTTGACCTCCAATTATTTAAACACTATATAGTGACAAACATCCCCACTCCATGAATAACTAAGCCGCCAAGCTTCAGGACGGAGGTCAAGTGTGTTTGCATAACATAATCCAGCCATAAGGCAGCTTGAAGTGTTTTATATGATAAAAACATAACACAATAAACAAAGAAACATTACACTACAGTGGCAAAACAAAGAGAAGTACTGAAAACCTTCAATACAGAGTAGAATGAATCAATGTTGCATTTACTGTTAATCAAAGGCAGCTCTAGAGAGAGATGCATTTTTAGCCTTGATTTAAAGGAACTCCATGTTTTGGCAGTTTTGCAGTTTCCTGGAAGTTTGTTCCAGATTAACGGAGCATAAGAACTGAATGCATGCGGAATAGAGATGGAGAAAAAAACATTTCATAGAGAATCACAATTCCTAGTTCTAGGAATTCTGAATTGAATGAAAATGCTCAATAGTAGATTTTAGTCTGCTTCATTTTTTGTAACATTACATTTTTAATAATTCTTTTTTTTTTTCATAATAAAATATGCCATGAAGCTAAGCTAACGTAACACTGGTAATTTAAGTTACAGAGTTTTAGACAAACACGTATTAGCAGATGGAATTTGATATAGAATGGAATCTTATAGAATTGTTTTAAATACATTTATTTGTTTACACTGCCGTCAGTCACACAACTTAAACAAAATCTGTAGACTGTCTGATTAGAACGATTGGTTTCTAAAGTAAAAATTGTTTCTGAATGGAATCGTGACGTTAAAAAGCTGAATTGAATCAAATCGCTAGACTCTAAAAGATTAGCATCTCTAACGTCAAATAGTCCCATAACATCCCCACAGCATGATACTCCCACCACTTTGGTTCACAATAGGGATGATGTTGCTACCTGGGTGATAAGTAGTGTAAGTTGTACTCCAGAAATTTAAGGCTAAAGATACTAATTTGGTTTTGTGAAATTAGAGGAAAAATACAGCCACAATAAACACAATAATATACTATGAGTGTGTGAAAACTTCTGTCCCAACCTGAAGCCTCCACCTGCGATAACTAAACGCCATTGTAAGGACGTGACGTCTTGGAATCTTCTTTATGATCGTAGGGAGACGCAGCGCCGCTCAGCCATGCTGCAGTGATTCTCGCGGGCGTCCTGCATATAAAGCAGCCTGACTCTGCAGCTGCCAGCAGAGCCACGTGACCGTGGAGTGTATCCTCAGGTCACCCCTTTCAGTTCGCAAGCAGCAAATCTTTTGGCTCTCTCCATTTTCTCTCTCTTCTCCTCTTCCCCCCTACGCTGTTCAATTTTCCAACCAGCCCTCTTTGTTTAAGCACAAAGTAAAACTGTGTGCTCTTCTTGATTAATAGTGTTTGACCACAGCACTCAGTGTAAACATCTCCTTATCTCTGTCTGCATCGCTGCTTTTCTCTCTCTATCTCTCTTTTCAGTCACTCTGGACCGGTTTGAACCCTGCTGTCCCCGTTTCCCTCTTCTCCTTTTCCCCTCCCCTCCTTTTCCTGCCGCCTTCCTTCTTCCCATCCCACCCTTACCTACCCTCATCTGTTTTTTTTTTCCGACTCCCCGATCCTTGTTGTTTTAACCCTCTCCCTCCCTTTCTTCCTCCTCTGGAGCTGAATGTTGCTACGAGTTGAAACGAGGATACGGAGCCAGAGTTTGAGGTGAACCGAGGTGACATAGACGGAGTGCAGTGAGAGAAACCAGTCTAGAAAGAGGCAGAGGGAGGGCACAATCTGGAGTGGGAGGCACTTAATGATCTGTATGTGTTTGAGAAAGAGAGAGAGAGAGAACGGTGATGAACTGTGGGGGATGTAACAGAAATAGTTTACTTCACAGAAGCACCGTCTGGATCCACTCAAAGTCGCTCCCCAGAGGGAGAACCAGGGCTGCGTACTCGTCTTCCTGAATGTTTGCCGCTGATAAAACCCTCTGTGTCCAAAACAAAGCCCGGTGAGATAAGGCTGCTACAGAAATCATTAGCGGGGGGGGCTCTCTCGGTCCCTCGTTCCTTCTCGCCTCACCCACACCCTGTGCACACCCCTCCTCCTGTGGCTGACGGGGATTAAGTGGCTGGTGAAGCTGCACAAACGCACGCCGCCTTATCTCAGCTGACGTGATGTGAGCACGCGCGCATCGGTGTGTGTGTGCGCATTCATGCGGTGCTGCTGCGAGTCAGAGGCACTGGGTCACGGCTCCGCTGCACAGTCAGCACATTCACAGTTACTGCGTCTCGTTGACAGATTACATGTTTGTGTGAACTCTTCTAGTCTGTATTTATATCTCTTTATGTATGCCTGGACGCGCCGTATGCCTCTGATTTAGTGTCATTTTACATATTGTCGCTCCATGATGTGTAGGACGCAGTAGATTTTAACCGCATGCGTTAAAAATATCATTATTCTCTATAAAGTGTCAAAAGAAAACAGAAAATTTGATGCCCATAGTGCAAAAGGTCTGGAGTATTTGATTTGTTCCTGTAGGGCTAACATAGGAGGATTGATACATGCAGCAAGGTAATTGATTATGTCATTGGCTGAATAATTTTACTGGGTTTCCCTAAAATAGGATTTGGTATATTTTACACACAGAAGCCTGTCAATGTCCAAACATGCTTGAAACAGTGTTGAAAAAAGTCTCAAATTTCAAAGATGACTAAAATTGTTGCCAGATATTTAGGGCGTATTAAGAACAGACCTGTCTAAAACTGCAAGCAAAACTGATATGTTTTGCTTGCAGTTTTCTAATAGTGCTCCTTGCAGATTCTCTTTACTTCTTTACCATTTGTGGGATGAACTCAGTGTGGTGCCCACTTCTGGGAAGATTGACAACTGCCTTAAATATTATCCACTTTTATGTAATCTTATACAGCTTACAAATACTTTGCAAATGGTGTTGTAACCCTTACTTGATTGATAGGCAACATCAGTCATTTGTTCACAAACGCTGACAATGTCTTTCCTTCCTGGCATTGCTGTAGCAAACTGGCAGAACTCCAGCTTTCACTGGGACGATGGTGGTAGGAGTTTGTCTTGGCAGTCGGTGGGTTGCCAGTTTGATCTGCGCTCCCTCTGCCTCTGTCGTTGTGTCCTTGGGTAACACACTTCACCCTTCTTGCCTGTAGGGCAGCTTTGGCTACTATCCAGTAGCTTCCCACCGTCTACATATGAATGTGCGTGTGACTGGTTAATTGTAGTGTGAAGTGCTTTTGGCTGTACAGGTACAGGCCATTACCATGTCACCATGTCATGGAGTTGATTATCAATTAATGTACTGCTAATCAAGTACAACTGCCCTTTAAATCCTATGGAAGCAGCACAAATGTGCTAAAAAAATTTTGTCCCAGTGAGCTCATTGACAGATGTGGAAATTTTTCCTTCACTGTATGTGTTTACATAATTTTCTAAGTATTATATATTAGGGAAAACAGTGGGCAAAACTGTCTGTGGACGTTTCAAGAAGACGAAGAAATAACACGATTTCAGACGTCTGTTCCTAAAGCAAACATTTGCTCAAACACAGTGTTATTATACTTTATATGGTCATTTAAAAAGGGCCTGGATCATTAGGCTGCATATGTTTTTAGCTTTGGCCGACTGCTGCCTTAAATAAGGAACAGCTGGGATCCAGAAGTTTGTTTGGCCCTTTGACAGTAGGTTCAACTTGAATACATTTTGTTGCTCACCGCCCACACACATAAAGGTTTACACTGTAGTCTTACACAGTCTTAGTCCTCCTGAGCAGCAATTAGCAGCTGCCAGCATGGCTAAGAATCCCTTTAACCAAAGCCTAATGAAAGCCCTAGCACCTCTTAAGTGTCTCTTCAAGCGTGTAACAAGCTCCCTTCATTATCACTCAGCTACAACCAGATACCTACACACTAATTATACAAGGACAGTGCAGGGATTCATCGTACAGATGACTCGATTTGTCCATGCATCTGACTTATGTTGATCAATTATAAACATATCTCTTCTCTTTGACATTCCTTTGCCATAGCATGCTAATAAGCTTAATAATTAGCTTCCCCTCCTTTGATGTAACTCGCTACATGAATCTAAATGTTGGGTTTAATCTAAAAATATCCCTAATGTAAAACACCAAAAGATTTTTTTTTCCTCTTGGTCCGTAAACATGAGGGCGTACAAATCAGAGGACGCTGCTTGTGTCACGAGGTTTTCAATCACAAGCCCCAGGTAAGTGGACACTGGTGAAGAAGTTGAGCTGATGAGCGTTTCATACAGGAGAGTGTGGAGTTCTCGCCTGATTCCCACACGCTCTTCCAAGAAGACATTGTGTCACAGTTCAGGGCGAGTCGAGGTCTCCAGGGGTCACAGGAAGAGACTGCTCGACGTCTAAATAAAGCAAGTGAAGCAAGGCCCCGCAACGAGACGGGAGGGACGTCAACAGGACATGCTGCGATGGCATGGCATCACTTTCTCTCTTTGGATTGTTTGTCTCCGTCAGTTTTCCTGTCTTTCTCTCTTTGATCGCTGATTTCTTGACCTTTCTACAACCCCTCCACTGAGATGTTTATCTTCTACCATCGTCTACCCTGGAGACTTACACGTTTTTAAAAACCCCACATCAGCTTCCACCTTGCTGCTTGTTTAGATTTACACGGCTGCATGTAGTATTATCTTTGGCATACTAATCTGATGAGCGCTAATCAGATTTCCACTAATGCTACTAAATGGCTCTTAGGGGAATATCTTGTTAGTAGACTAGGTAGGCTCAGACCGACGTACTGGTTTGTGGATTTGTCGAGCTGAGTCGTCCAGCTTTGATATGATTAAGGGTGTAGTTCAAAGGCATTTAATCAAATCGGAGTCCCATATAGAAGAGTTTTTTTTTTATTGCTCAGAAGCTCTTTGAATATCTGCAGTGTTTATTTTTGGCCAAAGGGAGAAGCGAGAAACGCTTCTCTGGCAGATTAATGAAAACTAATAGTCTCTTTTGAAACCTTAAAGTAAGATAAAAGTGGATGATTAAGATCACAAAGTGTGCTCATGTCTTGCTGTCACACAAGCAAAAGTATTAAATCACCTTGAAGTTTTTCACATTTGATCACATCTGAACTACTTAATGTACTGTATTGGAATTGTTTGTAACAGACCAACACAAAGTATGGCCTTGGTGTGAAATGGAAGGAAAATTAAGCCAGTTTTACTCTGATACCCCTTAATAAAATCCATCTTTCTGATACTACCCAAGGAGTCCCCGCACCCTTAAAAAGTCTTAAATTTATGTATTTAAAATTAAGGCCTTTAAATGACCTAAGAGAAAACACATTGGCCTTAAATATGTTAAACACAGGTTTTAAATTTTGTTTTGGCAGGACTATTTTATCTATTTGTAGTTTTTTTCTTGAAGCACTTTTCTGTCATTTAAAAGTCAGACATCTTTGTGTTCTGTGACTCGACGTATTTCAAGCTACCAATAATTAGCTGCTAATATACCCCTGCTAGCTGGCCAGCTACCTTTTTTGCATCTTTTATGGGTAAGTGCAAATGTATTGGCAATTGGCTGGACGACATTCATACATTTCTGTGGAGATACAGGTTTTAAATTTCATTTAATGGTGTTAAAAAGTCTGGAATTTGAGTTGGTGAAACCTGGAGAAATTCTGTTACCTGTAATTTATTCTTAGTATGGATACGTATATGTTTTATGAAGACCACAGAAGTTTGTCAGAGAGCATTAGCGAACAAACAGTATCAGGAGAAGTAGAAACACAAACAGTCCAATGGAGATGTTATATATCGCAAACTTTAAACAAACCACACAGAAAGAGAAACAGGGAAAATGCAAAGATCAAATACTCAGGTTAAATAATCTTTCAACACCATAAATATATATATTATAATCGGTCATGCATGCCATAATTTTTTTGACCTCCATGGAAGAATGCCAAACAGAAAGCCATTATTGAAAGAACATCATAAACAGCCAGGAAATAGATTAAATGTGTTGTGGAAAACTAAAACTGCACATCATCCTTAATACAGAGCTCCTACAGTAAAACATGGCGGTTGCAGCATAATCAGAGTCAAAGTTAATGGGATGATTTTGCTAAAAAAGGTAAAAAATGTTGCCTTCCAGATGTTCGCAGCTAGATGTAAGAACAAGTTTGGTTTTACAAACTATTGACTCAGGTGGGATGAACACAAATGGACACCGCATCTGTATTTGTCAAAATTTTCAAAACCATATTTCATTTTTATTCCAGACCAACGCTATGCGCCACCTTGCCTTTTGTCAAACAATTGAGGCATGAATCCATTTTCAAATTTCTATTTATGAACTCTTAATGAAAGCCTAATATATCACTTCTTGCTGCCTATGCTCCATTTTTCTGAAACAAAAGGTCACAATTCTAATTATGAAGGTAGACATATGTGCAGAAAAACAATCAGTAAAATAACTCATCTTTACAGGAAACTTTTTTTTTGTCTCACTTCCATTCAGTCAGGATTTTGTGTTCTTTTATGCTTGCTTGTTGCGCTCCACCAGCTCTCTGTCATAAACCACGGGGATTTATCTTGCACTTTTCCCAAACCTTCACTCTGAGTGCTGCTCCAAACAAACCAACAGGAGGGAGTTATCTTCCCTAATAAAGCTAACATTTAACACGCTTTCTTGTGTGTGTTGGCGGATTCATGTCGTAACTCCATCCCCTGTCCTCTTCGCTTTATGCGTCTGTTTGCATGTGGCCCATGCGTGAGTGTTTACTGTTTGCGCGCGCAGGTGTAGGTGTAATGTGTCGAGACAGCTCCATCTGCTCGCCCTAATCGCAGGGATCCTGCAGTCCGGAGAAAAGACACATCCTATTTCCTGTGACATGGCTGTAACTTCCTGTCGAGCAGGCTTCATGCACGCCGGCCCGCTGACTTCTTCCTGATTAGCTGGCCTCTTTGTGTTTGTGTGTGGGTGTGTGTGTGCGTGTGTGCGTGCAGAGTTCATAGGATGGCTGGGGTGACAAGTTGATTGCCAAGACTGAGATAGTATCTGCCTTGACTCACCGAGAAGATTGAGAACACCGTGTGTGTTTGTGTGCTTTGCACCATAATGAAGACCAAATGTCTCGACAAAATTGGGGACTGAGGTGTATTTGTCCAGAAAACTACATAGAACCAGTTAAAGGCTAAGGCTTCACACAGAACTTGTACTTTCCTCATTGAGTTGTTGTCATTGTTGATGTGTCTGGTTTAATCAACCTTACTTTTCAGAAACTGACCATGCCTTGTATTGGCATTTGTGCAACTCATATTTTTCTTTTTTTTTTTTCCTGCAAATGAAGGTAGAGTCATTTTAAGTTTAAGCATCAAGACACTTCAAGGTGCTTTACACCATAAAGAGTCATACCGTCACCAATTGTAACACAAACAATAAACAATCAAAAGCAATAAAATACAAATGAGACATGGTGATTTATGTTCAACTGGTTGGTTTTTAGCATTGATTTAGAGGAACTCGGTGTTTCAGCAGTTCTGCAGTTTTCTGGAAGTTTGTTCCAGATTTGTGGTTCATCCAAGCTGAATGCTGAGAGATGGTGAACATCAGCATAAGCTTTGGTTGTTTCTTGTCAACCAATCTTGTGTCACCAAAATAAGAGTTTCATTGTGTCATGTGTAAGCACATGTTTGAGTTGACATGGTCTCATGGTGTCAGACTCAAAGCACTCGCCTTCATATTCAGGGTTTGGATTAATAGCTAACACTTCACAGTCCTGTTCTAACAGAATCCGAATAGTGGATTTAACTTTTGTGAGAAATATATTATATGATTTGTTTCTAACAAAGTACTTTTCCCCCCCTAATTCTCACAAAGTGTAAGTGACGACTAAATCAAACACACCAGCAGCATTAGAGTAGAATGGAAAACAGAAAGCAAAGAGCAAATCAACAAAATGCTATAAAGCATTTGTTTTAAAATAGTCTAATAGGCAAATTTCATGTTAGCAGGTCATGTAATTTATTTAGTTTTCCTTTTGTGGTTGTGCTTCGTTTCCATTTGCTGCGTAATGCTCACTCGCTGTACCTTCGTTGACAAAATTTGAGCCTATACAAGCTTATAAAGAAAAATTGCTTGAGGCTTCATGTGGTATGCGATTCCTAAAAGCATTCGCTTTACATTTTTGCTCTATTCATTCAGCTGCGTTTTATTTTAAACTGAATAATGCATTTTTGTGTGACTTATTTTTCAACAATGAAAAGTACTGTAAAAAAGAAGTGTTAAAAGAAATTTAGAGGATGCAAGAAATGTATGCGTATCTTCTTTTGTTGAAGGCAGAGGGACATTTCAAATTCTGTGTTAGCAGAATTTTTACTCCCTTTGAGCACAACCATCCCAGCCTTCCCTCAGACGCCCCCCTCTCTTTAAACACGTCCCCACCTTGTTATCACCCTGCAAACCCCCAAAATCTGGGTTGCCATGGCGACAGCCTACCCATCAGACACAAAATGTGTGACTTGAAGGTACCACAGCCAATTTTTTATGGCTGATAGACACCAATGTTCATAAATCCTATATTATATACTCCATTATCCTTTCATTTTTACCAGAAACTCCCTTTTGCAGCGTGTTTATTGCATGTCTGTCTCTGATTATTAATCAACAGACACAGCCAGGAGTTACTGAGCACTATCAAAGCACTCTTTTACTTTTAACGCATAAAAAAGAAATTTTGACTCTGGCATCCAATGTACGGTCTAATACAAAATCATGTAAATAGGACCAGTCGAGGCTTGTGAATTATACATGCACGGAGCTCTCCTATGGGCAATCAGTGGGAAACAGCCATGTCAGTGTGGAGATGGAGATTGAAGAAAGCAATTTTAAATGCAGCCCCAGAACGACTCATCATAGCATCTGTGTCCTGACGTTAGCATATAAACGTACAACAGAGATGGGCGGGTCGATCCAAAATATCGATATCGGCATCAGGTCAATATTAGAGTGACAAGATCGATCCTTTAGATTCAGATTCCCTTTTTAAATTTTATTTCATTTTTGTATTGTAGTTACTCAAGTCTAGCATAAAAAAAATTTGCTGATTTTTCTCACAAATGATTGTTTTTGCATTTTATTTAGAAAAAGGTTTTATTCACAAATTGGTTTAGTTTTTCTATTGTTTCTGTTTATCATGTGGTTTAAGTATTTTGTAGACACCTATAAACTTTTTCTAAATTCTGACCTAGGTTTTAACAAAATAATTCAAAGGAAAAAACACAAAAACGCATAAAGGCTAGAGAAGTTTGATGACTTATCATATTTAGGTTTTAAGTATCGCTATTGGTATTATTATCGGTATCGCGATACTGGTTCTGTATCTCTGGTTCTCAACATGTTGAGATACATGCTGACATGTATCTCAACATGTCCAAAAACGTACTGTTTAAAATAGAAACATGGATTATCAAGGCTCACCAGAAGTAAAAATGGAGCGAAGCAACTCAGTTGTCATCTGAGTTTTGGTTTCGTCTGAGACGTTACACACTGCTGAATTAAAATACAAATCCTACAGAATGCTGTGCTTTCCATATACTCTAATTACCCTTGCTTTTATTAGTATTTTTAGCATTTTCAAGTTCTCTCTGGGATAATTAAAGCATTTTTTGAATTGTGTAATTCCAGTTGATTAAATCTTTCTGACACAACTCCATTTTTGTTTACATTTTGTGAAGAACAAAGTTGCTCTCGATGTCTTCTTCAGAGATTTTCATGTCGTTTTCTTTAGTGATTTTTGGTGCAACGCCTCCGCAGGCGAGGAGGGGAACAGGTTTTTCAAAGGTTTTGGTCCATTTAATTCAGTGCAGTATGAAAGCAAACCGCACCAGCTGAAAATGCAACAAAATGTTGCAATTTTGGTCACCAATCAAATAGAGTCTACTATCAGGTGTGAAAACACCCTTAAAAATTGCTGTTCAGAAATACTCTCTCCATTCTCACAGAGCTTGTTCTATTTTCCAACATAGAATGGACAATTTGTTGCTGTAATTGCCCAACATAGACTATGCAATTTGCACCATATGGACTTGTGGAGGTTGAATACAAATGCACACCACATTTCTTAGGCTTTAATTGGGAAAAAACTTTGAAAACCATAAAATAGATTGAAATTTGCAATGTCACAAAAATACAAAAACGCTCCAAGGTTGCCGAACACCTTTCGCAAGGCTGTGCAGATCCCTCTACATCCATCTGGTGGGTTGCACACACTTTCCAAAACAGCCCCACAGAGGATCCTTTATGGGAGAAGAATACAGCAACATGGTTTGTGATTTTTGACTGCTGGTTTAAATGGAAGCTTACAAACACCATCTGCCCACAGCCCAGCAAACCCGCTGTGTATATATGAATAGTCAATGTCAATTAACTTGTTCCTCAAGTGTTCCGCCTAGCGAGGAGCCGGTTTGGAAATCACACTACCTCTCCCAGGAAGTGTGGGTGTATCCGTACTGTACGCATGTATGTGGGGTATTAATTAAGGCTGTTTAACATGCATATGGATGGGCTTTTTTCTTTTTTTTTTAGGGGTGAAGACAAATTTGCTGGTAACATATGGTGCCCCAGACAGAACGGAGCAAACAGAGATTTGCAGTTGCACATAGACACTTTTGGTCTTCAAAGTGACACACACACACTTGCGCGCGCGCGTAGGCACGTCTGGACTCCTGCTGAAACCAGAAGTGATGGATTCTGGCTGATTGTGTGTTTGGAATATCATTAGTCCTTTTTTTTATTAGTTTTTTTTTTTTTTTTGGCTTTTTGGTGAGGTGTGTGTTCATGCATAGCTGAGTGTGTGTTTGCGAGGGATTATTTTTCGCAGATGGAAGGAGCGGTGCCCCTTCTGCAGGGTCAACAAGGGGAACGCTTACCACCACACACTCTTCCATTCCTCCGCCTCCTCCTCTATTCTCGTTTTTTTCCTTCTCCCTCCAGTTCTGCTTTCGCACCAACATCTACTTTGTCTCCACACAAATTTCCTCTCCGTTTTCCACTGGGTTTTTTTCGGTACAACAAATAATTTATCAATTAATTTCTCAATATACGTCAGACTTGAGCATAAATTTCTTAGGTTCTGGTACTGTTGCCGTCTCTGATAGAAAATCGATGCATCTTTTTTGAATAGTTGCAAAACTATTCAACCCCATTGGAAGTTTTTCACAATTTAAAACACAAACGTCATTGTATTTGATTGTGCATAGTAGATCTTCTTTACCAAACATTTAAAGCTCAGTCAGGCTGAACGAATGACCATCAATTTCAAAGTCTTGCCACAAGTTTCTTGAATTTAGATCTGTACTTTTACTGCGCCCCTCAAACACATGAATAAGATCTATAGTACTGTAGATAAGTCGCTCTACAAGTACAAGACATTTATTTAACTATCCTTTGGCTCTGGCAAGCTTCGCTCTCCCTGCCAAAGAAAAGCCTCTCTGTCCAGATTCAGTGTGCTTTAAAGACGTTTGCTGAGCTGCTGGATTTGCACTGAGAGTAAATTACACCCAGCCGGGCTTTTTACAGGTACACCTAGCTCACTTATCAAGACAGTTTTTAGCACTGGATTTTGTTAAAAATCCAGTATTCTATTCTATTCTAATCTATTCTATTCTATCAAACTATAGTATATACATGCCACCTTATTATGTAAAAACTTTCCCTCCACTTCACAAATTTGCCCTACTTTGTGTTGATTTGTCACATTAAATCCCAGTAAAAATACATAAAAATTTCTAACTGTAAATTAACTCTCAATTTGGCATCACTCGACAAGTTGCTAGTTGCTGCCAATGCTACATTGGCTGAAATAGTTTTGTGGCATGTTTAAGGTCATACCAGCGCATATTGTTTTGATTTAAATAAGACTTTGACTAGGTCATTCCAAAACCATCATCTTCTCTTAGCTAATTGGAAGGGTACCTGCTGCTGCGTGTCTGAGTTTTGTCTTGCTGGATGAACAAATGGCTCCCCAGCTCTTTCCAAACTGCCATATGTCAATAACTTTATCTATTTCTTTAGTTTACAACATTATTTTCTCCTTTTCAGGTCTTTTTACCCACTTCATGCTGTTATGCTGGTCCTACTAAAATATTTTTCTGATACTTAAGTTTTTGCAACAATCAGGATATGTCATGGTTAGTGAAATTTACCTCACCTTTTCAAATGTGGATAATCAGAGTTAATCAAAATTCAAAAAGGATTTACTTTAAATAATTTTGCTTGCACATTTCACCTGTTCCTCATAAAAGCAACAATGAGGAAAATGTACATGGGTAAAATACTTTTTAATGAATGTATGCTGTGGACTTGGATGAAACTCAAATGCAAGTGAATGATTATGCCTCTAAGAAAAGGAAGACAATATATAAAGAAAAAAGTTTAGAAGGCATCTTATCTCTCTCAGAAATAAAGCTTCAGTTCCTCATGAAACTGAATTTGTTTTATGGAAGCAGCCCTCCTGGAGTTTGATGAAATAAGCACAGAGGTCTTTGGGGCTTAAAAGAAGCATTCACATCCTGCCAAACATGTAGCGTAACTCTCTCTTAAACATCATGAATACTGGTGGAGCTGAGGGGGGAAAAAAGGATACAGCAGCAAAAAGCCCGAGGCTAAATGGCTGCAGTCTGTACTGTAATGGACTTAAAGCACCCACAAACCTTATCGCTTCGGTCCATATGTCTTAGCATATGTATGTTTGCACCACTCAACCTGCAAGTTTTAACCTGAGCAGGGACAGAGGCAGCCTTGCAGAGGATTAGGAATTTATATTCCCAAATCCCAGATGCAGGGTTCCTTCGCCAATCTCACTTCAAGCGGTCTACCAAACCTCCGAGTGAGCCATGCAGGGAAATCCTGAAACAATGCTAGTCAAGGCGATGCCTGGAGGGACAGGAATCTTGGATCAAAGACTTTCTGATCACCCCTCTTCTCAGAAAAGATTTCTTCCAAACGTCTAAAGTAAGAAAACTAGGGAAGGTTTGAGTTTGCATTGTCCTATAAAGCAGTTCGGATGCTTTACTATTAAGCTGCTTCCCTGTCATGTTGTTATAACTTACAGACCCAAACATGTGAAAATTTATCCATCCAACCACAAAGGTGCATAAATGTACTCAAGCACAACGAATCATACAATTACTGCTTCTAATCCCAACAGGAACTTCACATCTTCTTGGCATAATTCTTACCTATTGGACCTTGATAAAGTATCCGCATGACTTAAGCTCTTCCACATTTTGTCACACTATAACCACTAACTTAATCACATTAAATTGAGATTGTGTGTGATGTGAATATCATATTCAGCTCACTTGAGTCATCATTTTGTAGACCTAGCTTCCCTTGAAATCACAGCAGCAAGTCTTGTAGGGTGTATTTCTACCACAGCTTTGCAGATCTAGAAACAACATTTATCACCCATCCTACTCTGAAAAATATCTTAAGTTCAGATTGGGCTAATTGAAATTAACTCACAAGCTGATAGTGCTGATTGTTTCACGGTGGACCAAAATGTGAGTGGGGCTTCTTATAGCCATTTGTAATTAAATGATTCTCTGCTTTCCTCTTGGAAAGTGGTCAGGTTTAGTGGACTGCATGACTAGTAGCTGTCTTGTTGACAGATTGTCCTACTGTGACCTTTGGGTTTAGGTGGTGTTGTGAAACTTTATTCACTGACGGACCGGAACCATGTGACCACACGTGCAGGAAAAACTCAGCCGACACAGATAATCAGACTTTACTTTTTT
>CAEFZY010006799.1:0-38144 GCA_903066815.1 Brachyrhaphis roseni
TTATTATTATTATTATTATTATTATTATTATTATTATTATTATTATTATTATTATTATTATTATTATTATTATTATTGTCTTCTTTGCATTACTTGAGGTCTGACAGCACTGGATCTTTTTTGTTATTTTGATCGTTTTTCATTTTCTGCAAATAAATACTGAGTTCGGAGACAAGAACAATGTTCATTTGACTCAGACATATACATATAAACAGTAAAATCAGAGAAACTGATCATTTTAAGTGGTCTCAGTTTTTTTTCAGAGCTGTAAAAGATGCATACACTGCAGCAATCAAATACTTGCAAATTGTTAATGATACTACAATACAGAATATAGCTTAAGTTTGTTTTCTTTTTAATTTGCTTTAGGTAATAAGCAACATTAGTCATCTTAACTGTGACAGATTGTAAACTGATTGTTTAATCCACTGAGAGAAAAACTGGAGGTAAATCAGTCTCACATAAACGCATGCCACAAATGTTTCGAAGTAAACATGGATGTAGCAGAATGAAACTGTACATATTTGTACATAATATGTGCCACAATTGAAAAGAAAGTAATCTAAAAGTCATCAAAGAGTCTTAGATCCCGTTGAGAAAAATATTTTTGTGATTTCAGTTTTTTTTTTTTTTTCTCTAACCATTTCATCCTTTATCTATACGCAAAATGCTAACACAAAGTCTTCTCTGGAGCTGGGAAAATATAGCTATTGCTTTCTAAACACATTTTCCGTCTACTTAAAGTCAGGTTGGATTTACCTGACTTATACCTCAGAAAGCTTTCAACACTTTCATGAATAATATTTACACACATTAAAGAGAGAAACCGGGGATGGCCGGCCAGCTTCAAGTCATGAAATGTGCTCGTTGTTCCTTTGATCTCAGTATTTGGGTGTGCAGGATGTAAAATGTTTTGCTAACAGACTTCATTTACACTGAGGTTCTTAATGGAGTCTCTTCTTCACTGTTCCCCCAAATGGGTGAGAATGTTGGCAAACCTTGCAGAGGTTCACGTGGATCTGCAGGACAAGATGTTCCAAATACAGAGAAAGCATCATCTATGTGGCATTTACTGGTAATGATGTGAAGCAGCAGTGATGAATGAACATTTCTAGAGCTGTTATTTCACTTCATGCAGTGCAGAGGCAAAAAACCCCAACAAAAAATAATGTTTATAATGTCTTAAAAGACATTTGTCAAAAATGCGGCATGCACCCACAAGTAAGGGTGCAAAATATTTCATTACTAGTCCACAAAACAGCTGAGAGTTAAGATAGATGTTTGTGAGGGAACCTGTTTGGACATCACCAGGAAATGTCTCCACAGCTGGTGCGGCTCTGACTGACTCAAGGCTGAGGAATTTAAACCATTTCAATAATAAGGCCTCCTGGGTCAGTAAAGCTCAGTCTAGAAAACACTCTCCAGATTGACTTTTTCCTAACAAAGACGCAGATATATATTCCGATATATTTATTTGATTAAATCTGTGGTAAATGTTCTGATTATGTATTCCATGAACGAGAAAAGACAGAAGAAATACAAAGAAGGCATGTTAAACAACAGCAACAGCAGGAGCAGCATAATGCCAAAAATTTTGCCATTATGCCGCATTCTCACAAAGCTGAACTTTCTGTTATATTTAAAAAGATATGTATAAAATCCTGTCCATTTTGAAATATGAAAGAATAATAATAATTTAAAAAATCCTATTCAGCCTTCATGATGTTTCTTAAAGCAGATAAATCATTTTCAAAGCAGATTTTGATTCTGTTCAACAGCAAAACAGACTGATTTTTCTAGATAAATTTCTAATGGGAATATGTCAAAACGATGAAGCGATCACTTTTGCAATAAGGACCATCTAAGCAGGAAATGTGGGTGAAGGAGATGGATTTCTTACTCTCATTGTTTGAAAAGCAATTGCCCTATTGGAGAACAATATATCTTTTTAGCTGCACTTTAATTGTTTCAGCCACTAATGTAATTACATTCAACACCTTAGAAGCAAGCTTTTCATTATGAACCCAGAAAATCACCAAAGATTTATTTCAGTACAATGATGACAATAAATTGGAACCGCATAAAGCAGAGTGAGAATTATATTTGAGAAATTTACAGTTTTGACAGCTCAATGGTGGGAGCTTGCCTTTATATACATATTTTTAAAGTGCTCCCAAAAATTTAAAATGCCTTTGAAAGAAATATTTCCAAAGGCCTTGTGATTTTCAAACCATTTAGCACATTAAAACAAGTTGTGGAAAGGTGATTCAACACAAACAGGTAGATCTGAATCTACTTGTTTGTGTAGAGTTTATCTGTATGGATAAACTCCCCAGAAAAACCAACTAAAACGTGATGTGAGCGTTAAACACAGCTGTCAAGCAGATGTCTTGGCTGCACTCCGCTGCATAAAAGGAGTTTCAGTTCTCGTAAACTTTTGTTTCAAAGTATTTGTCCTAAAGTAATTTGTGAGAAAATTACTTCTCTATTTTCTGCCATAAAAACTGAATATGTGCCTGTAATTGCTCTCCACCTCTCCGGTTTTGTCACTGTGGTGCAGCTGAGCTGGTGTAATTGTTTGGGGAATCTACCACACACCTGTCAGCCAACAGCAATGCACACTGAGGCAATAATGAGGTCAGACTTGGCAGTAACGCTAGAGATTCCTCAATCCAGCCAACCTTTTCTTGCTCCACTGTATGTTGCCAAGAAAATAGAGCTGAACTTTTGTTATTGTTGCATTAATAATAAGAATATAAAGTGGCAAGGCATCCTTTTTGTTGATAATTGCATGTGTCTTTTTGCATAAAAAATTTCAGAAAAAGACCGACAGCCAAACATGGTGATGGTAGTGTGAGGATCTGGACCTGCTTTACTTTCTCAGGACCAAGACAACTTGCTGCAATTGATGGGACAGTGGATTCTGTTTTCTGCCAGAAAAACCTAAAATAGAACATCCTGCCATCAGTTTGAGTCCTTAGGTACAAGTAACACTGGGTTAGAGCACCCAAACGATCCAGATCACACACAAAAGCCTCTCATTAGTTAAACAAATATTAAATCAAAGGCTATGTACTGGCCTAGTCCAAGTCAAATGAAACTGCTAACATTTCGACTAAAATCATAATTTTACGACTGCTCTTAATAATAATTTTTAATTGTGGTTTAAATTTGTTAGTATTTGAAAGCATTGCTACCAGCAGAGCTGAAATACAGCATCCTGAATAATCACCGGCACTCCTGAAAAAAATGTTCAGACAACCTCCTTATTCCAGCAGCAAAACATCACAGAGTTTTTTTTTTTGTTTTGTTTTTTTTACACAATCAACAATGTAAATTTCTGGGTGCGTAAATATGACGGAATAGAGACCAATGTTCTTCACAATTGGAAAGACAAGAAAACATGCCATTAAATCAAAGGTTTTGTGTTGGTCGTCACTGATAAGAAATGGCCACAACAAAAGACATAGCAACCTAAATTTTGTTTAGGTTTGCATTGAGAGGTTAATTTCTCGGTGTGAAATTCTAATATTCTAAAAGACAAATGTAATTATTTACAGGTATTTTACACAACTTTACCAAGGTAACCAACAAACAAAGTCCCCCAAAGCCACGGTAGCAAGTTAAGATGCACATTTTCTTTTCCTAAGGACTAAACAGCGATTATTAACATCAACTTGGGAAGTTGGGAACTGCCTGGCAAGCATCAGCGTCATGCCTAACGCCACAGTGTCTGAAAGATGAAGCAAATTAATAACTTTTCACAGGCAACAGCAAATCACAGTTAACACTTATGAGAGTATCCTTTGTGCATGTTGGGTAAGTCTGGTTCTAAGAACTTGATGCTTGTTTACTCTTCCTTGCAAACATTACCCCCCTGGCCATTTCTTCACATTTTATTGAGATTTTATGGGCTAGACAATGTAGAGTCCATTTTAACAGATAAATACTTTGATATACACTTTAAAGCTGCATATTCTTCTTCTATTTTTGTTTAATATTCATAAAATATTTTTCATCAAAATATTATCAGGACTCTGATTGACTTCGGTTCATGAAAAGCTGGAATAATTATCGCAGATAGATTTTTTTTCCACATCCCTGAACTAAAGTACATTTGCATTAATGTTGTGATGTTTGTTTTGTTTGTCGTTTTTTGCACTTACAACACAGGTGGACTTCGTGATGTCATTTCCCTCCCACGCAGAACAAACATGCTGAAGGCTACTCCTGTGTGGGTGGGGTGTGTGTGCGTGCGTGTTTGCGTGCGTGTGTGTTTGTGTGTGTGGGAGGCGTTAAAGGGACCTCAGTGGGTGGCGTTGCATAAGAACGTCAGCGTTGAAATAAGGTTTCATAAAGAATAAAAGGGGGGGATCACTAATGTGTTATCTGCTGTCACGCATACAAGCCTATTTTCTCTCTCTGCATCAGGACTGAACCCGCGACATGCCAGGTGAACAATGGTAGGGTGACAACACAGGACTCCACCTAGTCAGCCTCACAGGTCAAAGAGACAAACCAAACAAGAGGGAAACAAAGAGAAAGGACTTCATCTGTCACCCCACAAATACCTCTTTGGGGCTTGGTCTGTTGCCACGCTGTACTACGAAACAAACGTGGCAGGCCTCTCTGTTCTGCTATATCCCGAAAAGTAGCAGCTTTACCTCAATTACCTTACACACAAATATTGGTAACATACACTGTAAAAAAAAAAAGTCACTGTAGAATTTACAGTAACTTAATGGCAGCAGGGTTGCCAGCCAGTTGCTGTATCTTTTACAGTAAATAAATTACAGTAACTTTACAGTAACCTTACTGTATTTTTCTTACAATAGCCTTACTGTAATTCTATTACAGTTTTACTGTAATTTTTATTACTGTTACTGTAATTTGATTAGTGTTATTATTTCTTTAAAATAGCACCGTAATTATATAACATGGTTACTGTGATTTCATCATACTTTTATCATAATAAAATTACACTAATCCTGTAGTATAATTTTCAAAAAGTTGTCATTTTACAGTAGTTCATGAAACCGCATACTTTGTTAGCTTTTAAAAGTTAAAATGTGAACTTGCAACTTATTTGACCAAACTCTCTAAAAATGTTTCCTTTTTCAAATAAAAAAAATAGACATATATATTTTAAAATCACTTTATTTTATTGTCAATTTAAATCTGACAAACTGAAGCAAAACAAAATACAGAATAGAATGGTAGCCTGTAGCCAACCACTTTCCCTTTGACCAACATGGGAACCATGAGACCCTGAAAACAAGGAATCAGGCTTAGCAAGTGAATGGATGGATCATGTCGACTGGTTTTATTATTTCTGCTCAGTTGTTCTTGTTTCTGATGCGATATCTCACTTTTTTTCCCCCTGGACTGATTGCATCACTCATTAATTCTGTTTCATCTGCACAACACTTGTTTGGTCATTTTCACACATACACTGTGTCAGAAAATTACTTACTTTCACAATCCAGAGCCTTCTTGTATTTGTGGTTGGTTCTTGTGTGCTTCCTTTAATGTTGTGCTGCAGGTTTTCTCTATTTACGTCTGTATTTCAGGCCTTTCTCCTCATTCAGTGTTTTCTGCTTGAGTATTGCAAATAAATCACAGGGAGGACAACCATACTTTTTCTTTATTTGTCTTCTCTATTCTGCACCATGCATGTTTGCACCATTTCACTGTGTCTGTACTATGTATTAAGTGCTGAGCACAGCAAAGATGAAGGTTAACACTGCCAAAGCCACCTGACTTAATGAAATTTGACAAGGCAGTGTATAATCAATTTCACATAAAGCATTTTCCCCCTCTGAACAATAACAGTTTTGTCTTGTGATCCCAGGCCTCTTTACTTGATTTGTGACCTGTGCCTCAACTTGAAAAAAATATTCAATAAAAAAAATTTCTCTAGAAGTAAAGTTAGTCAATATAGAGACTTTTTAAAAGGCACTTTTAACTCTTTCCATTCTGAACCACTTCACAAACTTGGATTTATTTTACAGGAATTTTATGTGATAAACCAATACAGAAAAGTGGCTAAAACATTGCAAATGCTGCAATGTTTTAAAAAATAAATGGCTGGACACAGGCGTGTGGATTTCTATTCAACTCCCAGAGAGAAGCCACACATGTAAGGGAAAAATATATAACCTCCGCGCACAAAGACCCCAGGCTGGGATTAGAACCGAAGACCTTCTAGCTGTAAGACAGGAGTGCTGCCAACTGTGCCATTGTGCAGCCACGTAATTTTATCTCGATATAAATACATACAGCTGTTTTGTGAAGGCTTGAGAGGTTCATTACAGAACATTTGTCAAGAAACAGAACATTAGTTATGAAGACCATGAGACACAGCAGAAAGCTTAGGAATAAAACTGTGGAGTAGTGTGCCGCGTAACAAAACAAGTAACAAGCATAACATAGTTGCTTGATTGTGCTATAAAATGGCACTATATGCCGGGAAAATAGATAATGCTCCCCCTTTAACATCTTATGGGGTATTGTTCCATAGCCTGAAAATAAAAAGATCATGCACAACTGCCACGCCACACCTCCCGATAAATTGCCGTCCACCTAAACTAAAAGCCTGAAAGCAAGGAACATTAATCAGAGAAGCCTCTAAAAGGCTCAAGGTCATTTTTGTCGTGCTGCAAACATCCACAGGTATGTACAGTGGATAAAGGCTTTTAGATCAGATGAGATCAAAACTAATGTATAACTATGCAAAAATGCCTCAATATGCAATAATGTAATAAAATCAGACTTCAAAATGTAATAAAAAAATAATTAAAAAGCATTATGTAATAATGAACAAAAACTGAAATAAAATATAATCCTTGAACACTTTTTGCTGCATATGTAATAACATTGTTAAAGTATGTGCCGATTATTATGAAATACAGACGCAGATTTTATTACATTATTACACATTGCGGCACTGTTACATAATGTGGCGTTAGCATCGTGCGACGGGGTTTCTTCTTTCTGTTCGGCAGGACAGGGAAGCTGATCATAGTTAATTAGAGAACATATGGAGCTGAATACACAGTAGTCCAGGGGAAGAAATAGTCAGAGGCTGGAAAATAAAACATATCTGAAGGGCAGAGGTTTCAACCCTAAAGATTGCATCGTCATTTGTTACTATGATTCATTAAAAACCAATTAAAACTTGAAAATGTAAGTTCACAGTTGCTCCCGAGCCGATCTGACGCTTTTCTGCTCATGTTGCTTGAGCTTGAGCTGTTTTCCAAGGAAGAATGTGGAACAATCTCAGTCTCAGAGTTGGTAGAGATAAACCTTGAATGACTTTCAGTTTTAATTGGTTGTACCATACTTTTCAGATGATGTATTTTAAAATATTTTAAAAATATTTTTATTCCACTTAACAATTATATACCTATTTTAGTCTACTACAGACAATTTCAAGAAAACATAAGTTTCCAGCTGCAAAATTTACAAACAATTCCAGGCATATGATTATTTTTTGCAAATGCAAAAATAACCATATGCTTATTATATGCCTATTATAATACACATTGTTTTTTAGTATTAATTTATTCCATACACAAACAAAAGTGGTAGTGATAATTTCAGTTTTCTGTGTTTTGAGTACATTAGCCGATGAGCATCTGAGACATGTCAATGTTTTCAGTGAAGGTAAAGATTTAAATTCCAGTCCACATGATGGCACATTGCATAGTTATAGTATGAAAATGTAATATTTCTGAGGAAAATGTTGAAATTTCAAGTCAAATAATTATTGCCATTAAAGCAGAAACATAGTTAAATCTAGTTATACTTCAATCTCTGACTCTCCTAAATGCTTGCTCATTGCATATCCTGCCACTTATTCACTGAAGAAGAAAAATCCTTGTTTACTGCAGGTGGAGCTAAGGGCAAGGCTGCATGCCAACTTCTTTTGGGATGATTTCAGGCTCCGCGTCTGTTTCCCACAAAGCAGACCATCTTGTTGTGTTATTGATGTGAAACAGAGCAATAGCACAACAAAATACATCTGGAAAGTAAAACAAGGTGAGGGGAGATCAGGACCAGAAAGCTGCACCATAAATTGGAAAACTTCTGATTTAGTATGACTTCAACTCCACTGCACTGCACCCTGGTGTGGTCAAGCTGCATAGTGTTCATGGACTGAGCTGAATAGGTAATAGTTTTAAGTGCATGCTTTCACAAGAATGTTGTATGTTGGCTTGGGAAAAAAAAAATAAAAAATCTGGCAGCTTTCTTTCTTTGTGGTGCTGTGGACCTTTACAGTAGCTGCATTTCAGTCCTGATTTATAGTCCATCCCTCACGCGTTTTCCTCCCTCAGGCTGATGGCGGTCCACGGGTACGCCCATAAAACATCAATCCCATCTTGTGATATAGCGCCTGCTGCGCTGTCAGCCATCACCAAGGATTACTGGCACTGTTCAGGGTTTTCTGGCGCCTGGCTGCAGCCAAACGTGGAAGGGAGAGAATATAAGCTACATAGCGTCCCTGGCAGGTCATGTCTTCCCATGTCTCTGAAATATGATCAGTAGGCTTGTCCCACTACAGGAAGCACAGCCAGAATTAATTTGGAAATAGAATTAAATCTGACTGCAACTCAACAAGAGGAATAACTCTCAAAATTGATTTTTCACCTCACTCTTTGACGCCAAACTGTTTGATTAAATAACTAAAAACAAGCTCAAAATGTCTTGTGACTTAATGTCCTGGCAGTTATATTTTTAAATATGGGTCAGGTAACAGATTTCAGAGCTCTGGGAAAATGATACGTGGAAAATCAAAATATGGAACAGATGGCCACCTTCTGTTTACAGTATCTAAACCAGAGCCAAACCAGGGATGGTTTCCAGATTTTATGAAAAAAAAAAAAAAAACAGTAGTTAAGCTTTCTTCTTCCTGCATGTTGCTTCTTTTTGAGCAGTGTTATCATATCTGAGTCTTTGTTTGGCATTTATTTTTGTTCAGCTTGTTGGAATAACACCCAAGTTTATCTGTATTTTGAATAGTTCAAGTGAAAAAATATCTATTTATTTTTCCCAGGGAAAAAGTTTGTACATTCATAAAACCACAAAGTTTTAAAAATAATCAAAACAGGCATGCCTTCATTGCAGTCAACATGCAAAAAAACCCCAAAAAACTCAGAAAGCCTAAAACGAAACTCAGACAAACTCCTTCTATTTAGTGTCAGCTTTTAGAACCAATCAGTCTAAAACAGACGCACATTCAGATTTTGTGTCAATGTACAAAAACATGTAAAAAAAACTAAGAATCTTAAATCTACTCCAAATATCTACCAATTTTAGCCTAAATGTGCATTGATATTTTTTTAAGGAATACCCACTGGAGAGCTATTATTATTGTTTGACGCACAGTAGACGTATGTGTTCACTTTGGTCTCTTTTGTCCAGAGGCAACTGTTGCCAAATCTGAAATCTAAGCAGTACTGTCACATTGTTTTTGAAAGAAAACTCTTTATTTCAAGATCTAATGCCATCATCCTTAATATTTGTTATGCTAACTGAGGCATAACACATATTGTTGAGCTGTTCGCATTTTTCTCTTACCCCATTCTGACCTCAAGTTAAGTTCTGCGAAAATCCACCACAGGAAAGAATGTTTTGTCTCAAACTGTCTAAAATTGTCCCTCTTTTATACATTGTCTACAGCAGACTCTCTCAGTGTTGCACGACAGACTTTAGATTGCTTGGAAATAGGTTTAGAAGTTTTTCTAAAATAGGCAGCAACAAAATCCCCCTTCTGCAACTACTGCTGTGTCATTCCTTGTTGGCTTTGAGTCAACACACACCTGAATGCTCCCGAGTAGCTTCCTAAAACTGTCAAAGAAATAGTCAAAATCTCAGAAGAATGAGCAGTCAATACCTCTACGTACCCTTGATAATTTCTTTAATTGTTTAATGAATGTTAAATGAATGAATATGTATCATAGATGATTTTTACATCTTGTGTGGAGAAGTTATCAGACCGCACATGTCTGATGATCTTCCTGGCTCACTTATCTGGATGCATGCACGGAATTAATTAGAAATCGTTTTGATTTAGAACATTTCATCTCTGCTGCAGACGTCAGCAGCTTTGCCAGCTAGCTGAGACGAATGGGACGAACGTGAAGGGATAGTGAGTAAATGAAGGATGAGGAGAGTAAATGACAGAGAAATAAAGGTAGGAAATGAAAAGGAAACCGATGAAATGACTGAGAGATCCGGAAAGACATGGCCGGATGAATAAAGGAGGGATCTGCTGAAAGAGACGTGAAAGATTAGGTAAAATAGACAACTTGAGCAGACATCGAGGGAGCAATAACGAGGCAAAGAGAACCGAGGACAGTATCCTTAACAGTGAATGACTTTAATGTAAAGCACAGCCAGAGTGTGATAAGCAGAAATGAGACACCATGATAAAATATACGTACTGTGAATAATCATCTATAGGAGTCATGCAGAAGTATTCACAACCCATGAACGAAACTTAAAATTGCTCATAGTTGTGAAAAGGGAAGAAAAGGAAGCACGGCTTAAGATTTTAACAGATAAAAATTCAAAAGTGAAGCATGCATATCTCTTGACAAAATGTAATGTTTGTTGCTTGTTTCATATTTGATTATTTTGCTATGATGTTATGCAAAACGCTTTAAACTCCTTCATTGCTGAACTATGCTATGCAAATAAACTTGAACTGACCAAAAAAAGTTAAAATATCCACTAGTACTATTTCCAAAGATACATGTGTAATAGTGAGTACTAAGTCTACATTTTTACAAGTGATCATTGATAAGTTTCTCAGCCAAACAAACTCCACATTAATTTGACAACAAGCTCTATTAATCCACTCAATATGCCGATCTTGAATGTGCAGGGGCAATTTATGAAAAACGACCATCTTTGACACATTTTCTCGAAATAAAAAGATTACTCCACTCTTGGCGTTCTGAAGCTCTAGTTCAACGAGACAGATAGGGACACTTAATCTCATTCAATATAGCTTTACATAGCAACATGGACAAACAACATTGTTTCCCACAGGTCTGAACACTTTCAGCTTATGTTCTTAAAATAGATAAAATGAGTTAAAATGCATTGCGTCAACTCAGCAAAATTTACAATAATGGACTGGCAGCAGAATTACCAGCTGGCTACTTTTATTGTAAATGTATTGTAATTTTTGCAGCTTTTTAAAAATTTACCTAATGACATTGGTGCATTTTTCCAATTTACAAAATATCTGTAGTGATGGCCTAGAACCTCAAAGCAACTTTAAAGCACTTGTGTTGCTCTAATTTCTGTCCTGTGTTTGGAAGTGCTGCGTTTTCTTGAAGCAGACAGTTTACAGTGTGATTCAGTTAAAAAAAAGTTAGATTTTTTTGTCCTGTTGTGTTTCAGTTTTCTTCACTTTCCTACCAACTTACAGTAATATGAAAGTGTAATACTCCCTCACAATTAATGATAATACCTGCTTCAAACCTGGACTCCTAAATGCACACTTTAAACCAAAACGTCAAGAAAAAAAAATAACAATGCTGTCCCCACTGAGTTTTTATAACACACACAAACAAACACACCCCCACAGTCTTCAAAAATGAGTAAATAATGCGAGGGTCCTCAGAGGGCAAACAGGTATGTGTAGGCTGACAGCTGAAAGCACAGTGGTGTAACATCATGTGACAGGCTACAGAGAAAGAGACGACGATGCGCCAGCTCAGAGCCCAGCAGGAATGCATTCTTTAATGAAGCCAATAGACTCAGGGGAGAAGCTGTTATTAGCATATCGCTACAGGGGTCCCTGGTACAGGTAGTTAACGAAAACAGTCAAAAAAGGTAAAGAAATAAATAAAGAGAAAATCTGAAGCCAAGATAAGTGGGAAGTTACGTAGAAAATTACTAAAACATCAGAAATTATAACAATATTCCAGCTGGAGCTTCACGGTGATCACAGGGATTATGGATTAGATGTTAGAATCTTCCATGGCAACAACAGCATTTACAGTCACTCATGAGCTCTCAAAGTGTGAAGTGAAATAATTTCGCACACAATGTGGCAGCTTTCCACAATGCCCTCCACTGTTGTTGCCCGTGAGAAAATTTAAGAGTGTAAAACACTGTTATCACAGCACAGATGAAAATATACGCTGTTGTGCATTATAGCAATAAGGCACGTGGTCGCTCCTCCCACCCTGCAATTGCAGCCCCTGTGGTATTCATGGTAGCTTGACAGCCTTGCACAATAGGCACACAGTAATGGCTGGGTACACTCTGACACATAGCATGAACACACAAAATAGCAACGTATACTGACGTTACTCAGAACACAGGCTTTCAGTGAGCCACAATATAAAGATCATCATTTAGACTCTGCCTTTCCCCTCCACAGGAAGCTGCAAGCACTGATTATATCCTGTTTGTCTGTGAATTATGTGCTTTTGTGGATGAGAACGGAGAAGTTGTTGCACATGAAAATCCCGAGGTTAGCAAAGTAAAAACAGTTTAATTCTATTAAAAAATGTTACAAATTGGGATTATGGCGTATGACATTTGCAGATTAGAAAGTGAAAAAAGAAATGAAACACCTGTTAAACATAGCATATTAATATTGTTTTACTCATAAAATAAACAACATAGACAGGAAGGTGCTTTCTAGATGAGGAAAAACTTGACCTAATTCTCCTTTTAGCCGTTTTCTAATCTGCAAAATCAGTTTGAAGAAAGTTTGTCCACCTCCCCACTTTCAGTTGTGAGATGTGTGGGGTTTTTCATGCATGTCTCATTCAAGTCACATCACAGCATCTCAGTAAGATCAAGTTCTGGGCATTCACCCAATCCAGGACTTAACATTTCTTAATTCATCAAGGTATAAATTCTCAGCCATACCTTGATGGATTTATTTGGGTGCTTTGGGTCAATCTCGTGACAATTTATGAAAAACTACCATGTTTGACACATTTACTCAAAATAAAACGATTACTCCACTCTTGGCGTCATTCTCATGACCCAAAACAACGACCCAGGACATAGACTTACATTTTTTTGACACAACTTATGGTGCACGTTGATGAATCATCCAGGACTGCAAAGCATTCCCAATTCATAACATTCCCAGGTTCTTTTCCTGGAATGGACCACTTACTTTATGGCAATCATCTCCTCTATTGTAGCATCCAAAATTTTCATTGTTAGACTCATCTGTCAAAAGAGCATTAATCAAGATTTCCTGGTGATTGTGTGCGTTCTCTCTGTTTTCCTCCTTACACATCTTCCAAGAAAGTTAAACTTGTATTAAAAATATACAGGCACTTTCAAAACAGTGGCAAGATTCTGCTGAAGATCCTATGGAGACACATTAGGATTTTTGGAGACTTAGCATTTGAATTCTGATTTTGCTTGAATGACCAAATCTGAGCATGTTGGCTACTTGTATTGTATTTTCCTGTGAGCAGGCAGGAGCACATCAGATTTTATAGCTGAGATTAAAAACTTCCTTCAAAATCCTGAGTAGGTTTATTCTAATCACATGCACCTGAAAAGAAAGGCATGTGTGTGATTTTAGCCAATTTAAGTGATGATAAATGTGGGAGAGACTTCATGTTTTCCATAGTGTTGGTTGTGGTTTTTATTACATTTTTGAAAAAATCTCAAAAGGCATTTTCTCCAGTTTTTATTGATTGCTTATATTAATTTCATTCCTCTGTATTTTTAAAATTGTTATTACATATCCATATGCCCAGTTAGAAAAACACAGAAACTTTCATATCGTATTTTTTTTTTAATGACTTTATATTGCATAGTCCATTTAAGATAACCAGCTTGATTTGTGGTTCCCGGTTTAAACTGGTCTAAGTAAAGAATCTGCTGGTGGAGAAAAGGATTGAAACGCAACTATTTACCCTGTTTTCTGTTCATATAATAGATCTTTAACAATAAAGCAACAGAAGCAAGTTACATGTCTTAAACTTAGGATAAACAATTTATTTTCTTCACTTTGCGTCATATCAGTGACAGATCAATGCTTAGAGAAAACTTCTGAGGTGTTGACACATTCAAAGTCGAAGGTGCCACAGTGGCAGCCCTTTAATGCTAAATACATCATTCTATTAATGTAATTACTGAGAGAAAGTATTTATAGAAATGCAAAATGAATGAAGGTTTTTACACGAGAGGACGCCATTAAGGTCTTAAAATAAAAAAAACAAAGAGGTAAAGGCAAATTACATGCAAGTCCCTAAACACAGATGTTATCTATGACTAGCTTGCAGATACAATGCAGATCCATTTGTTTTAATTAGGTTTGAACACCTCAGGCTCTCACTCACAAAGGGACATTGATTTTCAGTAAATATTGAGTCACAAGGCTTGACTCTGACTATGCAAATTTTGGTTACAAATTATGGTATTTTCCACTGGCTTTGGGCATTAGATACATTTACAAAGTCACAGAAAATGGGGCAAAATACAGATCACAGCAAATCCTTTACTTTATAAAGGATTTGAGAGAAATCCCTTATAGAGAATAAGGGCTTTAAATCAGTGGAGTAGATTTGGCTTGACTTATATTGACAAAACCTGGCCAAGATTTTTCTACAGAATTTAAAATATTGTTCTCGTATTCATCCTAGATCACCCTGATTAGCTTGGTTTCAAGTTTTTTTTAGTTTTTTTTAGTAGCTCCAGTTTTACCATTTGCATTTTTTAAACTAACTTCACATAATTACTTCCTTGTAATTACCCTGTTTTGAATAAATGCTCTAATATTTAATTCAAAACATAAATATTTAGTTCAAAATACAAAAGTAAGTATTTAGTGAAACTGTGACTTTTCTTTTTCAAATTAATGCTACAATATACTTATAAAATCTGAGAATTCTCTAAAGCCACATTGGGGTTTCTAAATGTGACTTTACAACATTTTACTCTCTTATTCCCAGTTTTCCCTTCTGCCTTCACCCTTATCTGTCTTCCCACTAACAGCACGTTTGTCCATACACGAGGACTGAAATAGATGGTGAACCAGCCAAACTATACAAAGAGGACATCTGATGCAGCGTGCTAAGAATAAGGACATGAGTCAACAACGCTGTTCCAAAAGAGAAGGGACAAACCTCTGACAGTGACACATTTTAGCAGAAAACAACTAAAAGTCGGTCAGAATGGGAGGCTTTATTTCTATTGTGGTGGTTATTGTTTGTCTATCTATTGTCCGTATGATGTGCGTCGTGTCCTAAGCTCAGCAAAAAAAACAAAAAAATAACAAAAGTCCCATCTTGAAATCTCCCTTTCTGTTAAGATTTGAATAAATATTGTACATACATATTTTCTCTCTCATCGAACAAAGTCATCTTGAAGGTTTAGCTTGGGTTCATTGCTCATCTTTAAAAAGCAACCATGGTATCTGGGACATATTTCTTTAAGCATTACACAATTTTCTTACAAAAAGCAGGTCAAACTAATCTGAGACCCACCACACCCACCTTTTTCACAGCTATAATCCCCAGTTCAGGTCTCCAAATCCAGCTACTGATAGGTGGGCAGAGCCTGTGTTCCTCCAAAGATAGCAACACACAAATTATCATCTATCTTTTTGTCACGGAGGGTGCAACTGTGGCGCAGAGTATAAAAATATAACAGATAAGGTTGGCTTTTAAATTCACACTTAACGGTCAATTTAAAGTGTCCCGCTGGAACATTCTGGAGGATTCAGTCCCCACTAACAAGGATGTTTCTGAATGATTCTCTATCTGCCTTTTCGAAGACTTCCTTTTTTATTGCTTTGAGTCCATTATCATTCTAACATTTTTTTTACCACTTCTGTGGTCATTGTTTTTACTCTGAACATTATAGACATTAATATATGTCAGTATTTGTCAACCAAAGGTGTGTATAATTATGATGTTTCTAAGTTAATAGGTGTTATATTTGCTCTACATTGAACAAACAAGGCTGCTAAAGGTTAGGTAAGGTTGTGAAAGGGCGATTTTTCTTAACAAAACAGCGTATGCAGATGGTGCAGGTGAGTTTACCTGGGACTGATGCAGACAGATGCACACAATGTACAATAATCAGTGATCTGTTACAAGGACCTACTGAAAATAAAAGCTCATACCGCTTTTTTTCTTTTTGGTTTGACAGAAAACATTTGTTCTGAGTCTGCTTTTAAGATGGTGATTTGCTGATTTAGTAACGGACTGGTTGTGGAATTTAAAGAGAATATTTGAGTACATAAACATTTCATTCAATGCTCTGTTGTCTTCACCCTCACTGAGTCTAGTTGAGATCGCTGAGAATGACCTTTAACACGGTAAGCGATGTTGTAATCCTTCTGAATCTGAGTTGGGGGGAGTTTATAGATATTATATGAAGGTAGCACAAGAATAGTGACTTTAGAAACTCCATCTTTAGTTTGCTGTGGTGTACATTT
This sequence comes from Brachyrhaphis roseni, assembly GCA_903066815.1. Classification (NCBI taxonomy): domain Eukaryota; kingdom Metazoa; phylum Chordata; class Actinopteri; order Cyprinodontiformes; family Poeciliidae; genus Brachyrhaphis; species Brachyrhaphis roseni. The sequence goes on from CAEFZY010006799.1 coordinate 16,439, forward strand.
GTGTAGCACAGTACCAGACAATTCCAACCCATTTTACAATTTGTCAATCTTTACGTCATGACTACACTTACTTTGAAAAAATAACCCAACTGAATACTGATCAATCCTGTGCAAAGTAGTTTATTTACTTTACTTATTACTTGATTTCAAAAGTAACCTAGTTAGATTTCAAATTACATTATTAGTCCTATGCAGCAGCTGTGGACAAACCTCCAACCAAAAGATGACTTGCCAATACTTTATTAATAGTATTGAAGGTGCATGCTGGAAACATGACCCATCTCTTATGTCACTGCAATGCAAGAAGACAGCAAATATATATTTTAAAATATATAGGGGAAAATGACTACAAATAGTAACACACAGTGACTGAAAAAGCAACTTTAATCCGAAAAACATATTATTTACTCTGTTCTGAAAAAGTGGTCATATTGGAGGGAGTAACACCAATATGATGCTCAGTAACAAATAATTGGCATCACTGGTACGATCAGCTGTGTCAACTGCAGTACTTCAATCAAAAAAGTTGTAGATTCATGCCAATTTTATATCATTTAAAACTTTTAGTGACGCTTTTTCTTTTAACACATTTTAGCTTGACCCTTTCTTCCTAGGGATGGATAAAAAAATTATGAGCACAAACTTAAGCCTCCAACTTTTTAAACCTGGAACTGAGTTGCTGCTGTCATCCTGCATTTCTCACATGTCAGTTTGTCTTTGGCTTTTTGCGCATTTCTTCTTCTTATTATTAGTTTTTAGTTTGGCTGGAATAAATAGACACTGCAACCCGTCTGACCCACTTCACCTACTTTGTGGCTTTAGCGTTATGTTCTTCTGACTGAAAGCAGTTTTTCCACTGCATCTTAAGCATTCAAAACAGATTTCCTTTGAAGATGTTTTAAAAGCACGCTGCTTCTGTGAGTTATCAGCCACACGGCATGAAAGTCTTTCTAACTTTTCAGTTTTAGTCAACGTCACGCTAATGTTTGTTGATTTAAAAAAAACGGGGTTACTTAAAAAAAAAAAATGTTCATTACCTTTTCAGACAGTGATGAAGTGTGGGTTTCTTTTCACCGTCAGCACCGTATTATTGTGACCATGACAAGTGCTGTTTTAGCTTGATAAAAGCAGCACCGGGCAGACTGCGGTGTCTCATGATGGCAGGTGAAATCACTTTGCTGTCTAAGCTGTATCTCACCGTGATTTCCAGCTTGGTGCCATTGACAAAACACCTGCTACAGCATCCATCTTTCAACAGCTTCACCCGTCAGATTTTTGGGGACTGTTCTTTCTTGCCTTTGCCCTCTATCATTAGCTTCAATGTGATCTTGCTCTCTGGTTCTTCTTCTTCTATGTCGAATGACACAGCATGCCAATTGTAAGTGATTCGACTGACTCACAGGCAAGTGTGGGCTGCCAACTGTTATCCTCTTGACTCCAACATTCACATTGAAACACAGCTGTGGAATCTAAGCTGGAGATAAGCAAGCTGCCAAAAATATAGAAAATATTACCATACGAATATATTGAATTGCTATTTTAGACCACTATTCACTTGGTCTGAAAGAAGGCATGTGGCTTTATAAAAACATACAACAGAGATGGCCTAAAGTCACTTTTCTTGTCTGTTTGCCACTGTTTTTCTTCTAAAACTTTAGTCTGGCAAGAAAGGGGTTATAAATTAATAATTTGTTCCCAAGAGAACTCCAGAGTGAGTCATTCCTCCAATTACTACTTGCAGACAGTAAACACAGAAACACATAAAGGCCTGCAGGGAGCTCCCCTGGGGTGAACCACCCACCTCCCTTTTACATATCACACGATAATACGCAACCTACCGTCTTGTTTGTTTCATACGAGGCAGGCTTCTGCCAATGAGAAACAGGGTCACATTACAAGACTTTCACACCCTTTTTTTTTTCTTGTGATTAAAATTGTTTTGCGAGTGTGAACTTCTCTGCTTATTTATATTTGACGGAAAGGTACACCGCTGCTCTAAATAGTGCTTGTAATAGCTCAAATGAGAAATGCAACACAGAGACTAATGATGAAAATAAACAGTTTGTGCCGGGGCAAATGAATGGTGTGCACGCTGTGCTTGGATTGAGCCATGGGACGTTGGTGGCCAGGCCTCATTAGCTCGAAGAGGTCAAGGTTGTCAAACCTAACACCACACTGCACACGCATGCACACTGAATTTGCATGACTTCACTCACATGCTTTCGCACGTGAAACAGAAGGCGGCAATTAATCGTCTACATTTGTGCAGAGGCATCATTTAGGTTGAAGTAATGCAAGGTCGTTCGTGCTTCTTTCCTGGACTGATGTCACCATCACATCTAAACGTTTAAACTTACTGTCGCTGACACAAACTGTGGTGAGCCTTTGGATGTGTTTTTAGTGCTGTGCATAATTTAGGTGAATGGCCGCCATCTCTGAGATACTAGAAGCGACAGACTATGTATTATCCAATTGTGCAGCAAGATTGGTCGGTGAGTTTGATTTAATGATGTGTTCCATATCAAGTTGAGTTTTCCAATTTAAAGGGGGTGGTGTAATATATTTTACACATAGTGCCATTATATAGTAACTATCCTACCTTTAGTTGTTATACAATTTTCTGTATATATTGAACATTACTTAAAGGAAATTTGACTTAGTAATTTGACGCATTGAAATTGGACCTCTGTCTCTTTAAGGACCTCCTGCTCTCTCTGATACCCCACCTTCAGCATGTCATCACAAAAAAGCTCCTCCGTTATTCCATTTACCGCCATTCTTGGGAGTATTGGACTGAGATGTAGTTTATATGATAAACTAACAGTTGCTGCCATGCAGTTTCACCAGGTATTTGATAACTCCTGCTGCTGCTAGTCTAAAGGAGTTGAGTGGGGATGACATGACAATTTACATGCTGATGAATACAAATTTCACCTAACATCTTTTAGTGGACATCCTTTTATTCTAAAAGTAAGTTATGAATTCACTCAGACATTTTTAAAATCTCTTTATGCCCTATGTTACCTTGCAAAAGCTTCCATACCCATTAAACTCCAATGCATTTATTGCATTTCATTTGATTGACCAACAGGCCTGACCAGCACAAAGTATCATATAACTGTAAAACTGTACAACAAAAATGCAACATTTTAGTTTTGCAACAAAAATAAAATCTGAAATGTCACTGAGTCAATGAGTCTCTGCCACCTTCAAGAGTTTATAAGCTTGATCTTATAAAATAGATCAAGTTTAGTCAGATTTGATTGAAAACATTTCAATTCAATGTTCAAGTCTTACCACAGACTTTCATTTGAACTTAGGAGGAAGCTTTGAATAGACCAGCTCGACACATGACTTTAAGTTTGTTGTCCTCTAAAGTTAACCTCTGTCCCAGTTTCAACTCCATTTCAGCCTTTCACAAGATTTCTTTAATCTCCATCTATATATCCATCAACTCTGCCCAACTTCTTTGTCCCCAGTCAAGTGGACCCACAGCATAATGATACCACTTCTGTGTTTGGGCAGTAATGGAGTGTTCAGAACGCATTTTACATGTAGAAATTTGGAAATCTAGTTTTGATTTCATTTTACCAGAGCACATGACTCCACATGCTTCTTGTGTCCTATGGATGGGTAAAATAATTTGAGGTTTGTGGTTGTGACCTCACAAAACATATTTAAAAATGCTCAGAAATGTGAAATCACACTTTAGAAACCAACTGATCCAAGCACTGCAAGGTGACCCTTTCATCACATGGCTGCAACCCAAACCTTCAACACCCCGGGTCCACCTAAATCTCTGCTGCCCGCACCCACCCCAGCTCCACCATGTCCCAAATATCCAACCCACTCTCTAAGTTTATAATCAGAGTTGCCGAGCTAAGCAAAGTGAAAGCACAGGAAAGTCAGAGGGGGCCGGTGCTCTACCTCCCCTCATCACCCCTTTACCCCCATTCAGCACTGTCAGAGGGCCGGTCTGCGCCCCGAAAGCTCAGATTACATCCCACATAATGAGAGGCCTAGCTCAGCAGGCTGTGCCTCTCTGTCTCCTCTCTCTCTCAGGCTGACCTGCTGTGGTATTATTGCTGAAGTCCTGTTCTGTTCTGTTGTGCTCCTCCCTCTGGCTACCACATAGCCAACTGCCAGCACAGCTGCTTTACATGTCAGTCTGTGGCCGACAAACACCGATGCACATGTACGTGTGTGTTGATGTGCGGTTCTGTGAGTTTCTGGGATCTTTGAAATGGAGATCAGTGCCATCCAGAGTAATGTATGGAGTTCCCAGAAAAAGCTTTGTTAAATTACATGGTATAAAAACACAATTTATGTCATTTATTTATTATACGGTGTTGAAATTAAAAGTAAATTAGGTTGACAAAATCTAATTTCCTCGTATGGAAATTCAAACTATTACATAAAGCAAATATGGTCAAAATACCTTTATACAAAATAAACTGTATAAAACTGTGTTTGATTGTTCCCTCAATAACTTCATACATATCAAAAGATAGCTTTAAATAACTTGTTTTGTGCATGAATAAATTCATCCAACAGTGATGTTTGATAAGTGGAGCCTTTTTTTTTTATCTGCTTCGGTCCTTAGAGTATTTTTTTCCCTTTCTGGTATTGTATTATTGATTATGCATTCATTAGTGTAGAACTGTGTGGAAAGAAGAACCTCTGGGACTTCGTTAGTGAATACGATATTGTTCATCCACAGATGCCACCAGTTCTTTTCCCAAGTGTTGGTGCACCTGCCAGGTTGAATGGCATTGTTTATTCACAGAAAAGGAAGCTGGCTATTGTTAAACTATTATTAAATATTTGAGATTGTCGTGATCTCTGTATTTGACCATCGAGGAATACTCAAAGTTTCCTCAATTCGAATCTTGGCCACAAGAACAACATGCACAAACATATTTAAATTAGAAACTTCATTCCCAGTGTTAAAATTCTGGACAACATTGGACTTAAGATGCAAATTTTTACTTGACAATCTTGAACAGGGTGCAGTTTTCCTTGGCGTCATTAAATTATATACCATAAAAAAACAAACAAAAAAATCAATGCCAGCATCTTCCCTCAAACTGACAGCTGTACACGTTTCTGTGTGTGATGACAAAACAACAAACATCAACTAGAAACTCATGCCCTAACATGTCCTAAGTACTATGTTGTGTTTTTTTGCACTTGGGTTTGCTTTTGGTGTGCATGACTCTGGAATCTTTTGGTGGGTTTGTAGGTAACTTAACTTATTTACCTAGCACCAAATCACAACACAGGCAACTATGGCCAAAAGTATGACTCCGGTGGTGTATTTAATTCCCTTCAGAGAAATCGGCCTCTTAGGCCACAATAGGAAAAGCAGTCTTAGTAACGCTTGTGACAAATTTTACTTTCAAGTTAGCAAAGGCCCAGTTGCAAGCGGTGCATGATTACAACATCAATTTATAAATTTGTGAGTGACTTTGGGACAGACTTTATTTTTTTTGTTCCAAAATCTATAATGACTGACCATCTTCTTTTTGCAAAATTGAGTTTCTTTCAAAATGCTTAGGAGGTGAACTCTGAGCATGAATTGACTCAGTTTAAATCTGTAAATTCATTTTAGAAGTAAATCTTATTAAGGACTAACTCTGGCCACAAGAAATTTTTTCATGCACCTAAAACAGATAGGAATGTGACAGCACAAATGTCTTGTTTCATTTGGCTAAAGGAAATTTACAAATATGCTACAAGAAAGAAGCAACATTTTGCCTGCAAACCAAAAACTCTGGCTTGCAGCACAACCCGATTACTGTTTTTTTTTTTTTTTTCTTCAGTTTTTTAAAGTTGTCTACTTTACAAATGTAACTAGGACAGGTTGAGTCTGTGAAGTCTGAAAGGCAGAAAAGCAAGTATGACTGCAGGAGAACAATGGTGGTTCACTATCAGATCCTAGACGGACTATCAGGTAGACGCCACAGTTAACACCTGAAGCTGAGACGAGACTAACCTGTGAGGAGAAATCTGGTAAAGCTGGACTTTTCACAAGCACAATTACTAATTTTGGAACACATTGAAGGAAATAGTAAGGCTCAATTAGTCAGGGAGGCAGAAAAAAAAGTGAATATATTTATCTCTTAAAAAGAGGGGCAGAAAGATTAAAAAATAAATAAATAAATTGTATGGACCAAGACCAGAAGTAGCTCTGATTTCTAGAAACTGTTGGACACTTGGTTAATAACTGAGGGCATCTGCTGCAATCCTGATTTGTTTCCCACAAAGTCTTCATCTTTTTTTTCAAAATATCAGGTATATTGGAAACAAATCTTGTATCAATATTATCACTACTGTGTTTGTTTTATTGGGGGGAAAACCCCACGAGGTAACTCTATTTGTAAGGACCTTTAAACTCATGCAGAAACACTGCCACCTTTTCTGGAACCTCAGTGTGTGCGGTCATGACAAAACGTGGCTCCCACACACACCCATTCACAACACATACAGCTCACAAACACACTCACTTGTATGTTGGTCAGCTTTGTTTATATCTTCCAAGCTTTCAAAGGACCAATGCTGTCAGTATTATTAGAAGCTAGGTTGGGGCCCAGTTAGGTTGTGAATAAACAGGGTGAGTATTTATGCATCAGCAACATAAGTTGAGTCGACGGCAACAGTTCTGTGTTTGTAAACAACATAAAATTTAATTTGCGTGGTAGCCCTTTTTTTTCCCCCACCCAGACTGTCCACATGTCTGTGCTTTCCCTCAGAAGTACATTTGTTTGTGTTATGTGAGTCTGTGCAATAAAAGGGAAAGAGTGAGGTCACAGACTTTTGCCACAAAGGCTCCGAGCCCAAGGTCTACTGGAGGACAAGCGGTCTTTGTCAAGTCCATGTGTGGAGTGTTCTGTGCTGCATTACAATGAATCCGAGACAGAGTGCAGGGGAGGAAAAGCAAAAAGGCTACAGCAGCTTCTGTTGATTAGCAGGAAAGAGTTTCACTTCACCCCCCAAATGAACAGCACACCTGAAACACCACGTCTGCCTTTTCTCCTTTTGGATAACTCTTGTTCATTAATGATACATATTATTCATACATTAAAAGATTTATGCAAACATAATATTTACTATCACTTTTTCTGCGAGACAAGATCTTCCAGAAAAAAAAAAAAAACGTTTTCCAATACTGTTATTTGTTAAATCTGTTAAATGGCTGTAAAATTATATATATATTTTTGTGCAAAAACTCATATGGGAGATTGTTTTGGAAACATTGAAGCCTTCTCTTGCAGTCAAGTTAGAAAAAAGAAAAAGTCTGTGATTCATGTTGTTTACCTGCAAAGCTCAAACACAAGTGATTGGTCAACCCACCAGTGGGTTGACGAGGCTTAAAAGATTTGAAGTGTCACTGTGTCATCTCATAGGAGTTGGAGGTTGAACCAATCCATCTGATTTATGCTAGAGTCATTGTTGTTATGTTGCTACATATGAGTCCATGTATAAAAACCATATAAATATGGAGAAATTAAGTGCACTCAGGAACACTGGTCTGGAAAATGTTTCAGAGAAAACGATGTGTTTTTGATGTACTTTTTGAAAGGTTTAAAATGAATCCCACAAGGCTCAATCTAGGTACAATTTTATTTTGCATTCCCATTAGTGAGACAAGGACGAACACATTTAAAGCTAAAATGGAGCAACATGCCGTAGGCGAAAATGCACTTTTATGCAGATGATGCCATACTTGTCATCTGCTCTACTCTAAAGAAGGTTGTGGCGAACATCAGACAGACTTTCAGTTGCTGTAGGCATCCCTGTTTGGCCTACATTTTGCTGTGATTATGAATATAATGAACAAAGTGAATGATGCTTTCCAGGACAAGCTCTCTCATCTGAGATCATGTTGGTATTTACCCTAGGGGGAGAGCTTATCAAGAGAATATCACGCTACAAATAGTATGAGTATTTGGCTGGATTACTTACTTTCGTTGAGAGTGGTTAAAGATTAGACTGGTGGTTCATTAACAAATTAGGGCTGATCTTAACGTTTGTTAAGCGGAGTTATTTAAGGTTCTCTAAAACAAAATTAATCTTGTAGCCTTTCATGATTAGATTAAATAAAAACACATAAATATTCTCTGAAACAGAGACGGCAGGAGCTGTTAACTCCATTAGGTCATCATGTGTGCATTTGCTTTTTCCTGTCCTGGTCCACATGTGCTTCATGTTTTCTCTCTTATGTAACGAGTGCTAAATGAATGCGATGCAATGAGAAGGGCTTTACAACCCTTCTCATTTATATTTAGGAGCAGGTTGACAGACATACTGACTCATCAGCCCATTAATACCTACTGCACCTGTCACTATGCAACTTATACGCAGAAAAAAAAAGTAATTTCTCATTATTACCAAGTGAAGAATTACGGTGACACATAAAGTATCCAGAAAGTTTTATTTTGATATGGTCAGGAAAAGCTTGATAATGTTAAAGATACTCTGCTCTTTCCTCCCTCCCTCTTTCTTTCAGCATAAGCAAATGACCTGACTAGATATGAATTTTACACAGTTATGTATTACTGTGTGAATCTGCACTACGTATGTATGGCAGGAAAATCTGTTCTTTCATTTGCATTTTTTGTCTTTTGAGAGCAAAGCGTAAGTTGGTACAATAAACGATTACATTTCAGGATGAAGGCTTTGAGGTAGAGAGTTAATGCAGTGCAATGTTGCACAACAAAGAGCTGCAGTTATAAATAAAAAAAAATAAAAAAACACACACAGCACCTCTGCTCATCTCATCTCTGTATATTCCCATACAGCCAAACACTAATGGAAAACACAACCAGGAAAAGAAGTCAATACATTCAGTCCTGCTTTTTTCTCACTGCTTTCTTTTTCCTACTTTACAGTCACCTTCTTCCCTTCAAATGCTCGCCCAGGTGAATGAATGACATCGATTTTGCCCGTCAAAGTCGACTGTAGCTGGAGGTGAAAACTAATGGCTGCTCAGGAAGATGACATGGGCTCTGAACAGACATTATGACAGATATTAGATCCAAATTACACCATGTGAGAGAATGGTTCATGGACCACAAAGGACAAAATTAAATTGTCTTGCAACTGCACACATCAAGGTTTTGTGCCATCTGTTTCAAACTTTAACATTACAAAGTGCTTTGTAATTATTTATGTAACTATTTTGTACATATTATTATTATTTCATTACCTAATGTACTGAAGTTTGGGAGGGAGGGGTTCTTTTCATTTTTGTGTTTAATTATGTCTTTATTTTGAGATAAAAAGCTTTGTTGTTCTTTAAATACACTAAGTGGTTTTGCAAAATGAACTTTCTCATGGTAGCTATATTTTTTTTTCTAAAATAACAAGGAAACCAATTGGGTGTTTTCTGAGTAGAAAGAAGAAAAGTCATGCTGACCGCTGATTTGAGCTGAAAGTAACATCCATCTGTAGTCAGTGCTCCGTGATATTTATAGTGCATGATGAAACCTGGTGTAACACAAGAACCATTCATTTTTCACATAATGCATGAAAAACAGTCGAGTTGTTGGGAAAACACATCAAATGAAATGATAAATAAACATAGTAGCAATGTTATGCTATGTCTGTTCTCAGCTACATTATTTATACATTTGCTTTGATAATTGGACATTCCCATCATGTCTATATTTGCATATCGTTTGCGGCACCTTCAAGCATCTGGATATTGTTCTCAAGGATGATCCAGACTTGAACAGCTTTACTGTTCACTTCTTGCTATTTTGGATGATTTCTTATGACAAGAAAGCAGTGTGTTCTAGGTGGGGCATTTAAAATACATCCGCGGGTGTGCTCAAACCCAAAACCAAAAGTTTTGACCCAGGTCATACAGTTCAAAATACAATTATCCCGAATACTGACCAAATGCTTGTAAATTTCTGAATTTGAAGAATTATTGCTCAGTTTTCCGGCACTGAGCAAATAGAAATAGATTTGGTAATCAGCCTCAGCTGCTAACCTCATTCTGTTTGTCACAACCTTCTCTGTCCCTTTTTTCTCTCAGCTATGCCTTTTTCCTAATTAGTGCAGGACACGGCACAGGTCAGAGGTCAAGTGTCATGTGATACCTACACAGACTTTCAGCCTAAGCTGCTCAGCGTTAAGCACGAGGTCGTGGGATCTGACAAACCCATTAATACATTTCACTCACACACAAACACAGAGGCCTTGATTAGATGTGAGCTGCACGTGAGGATTTTGCCTGTAGTCGGATTAAAAGCATTTGCCTCATTGCGGACTCAGATACGTTAACGAAAACACACGTGTGTCTGTGGACAGCTGTGGAAAACGTAATTTATCCCTCTGTTTACCTGTTGATTATTAATGCCTGGTTAAAAGAGGAGTGCTACTTCAAGCACGTGTCCCAGTTTACACTACCACACAACAGCGTTTAAGTTCAAACAAGTCCTCTGCTCTCTTTCTCTTGGAAATGTTTTTCAGCTCGCATTGTAATACAGCAGGGGGAGACAGGTTGATAGTGTCCCTGCCAATCAAACAGCTGGGGGGGGGGCAGTGGTTCCATAACAAACAATAAAAGCATTGATTAATATTCCCTCTCTCTCATGGTACTGAGGCACAAACCCTGGGGGAAAGAAACCTGACTGCAATCCAAAAATAGTTCAGCAGCAACTTCTATCTTGCACTGTGTCTCTGACAAGCCCAGGCGCTTTCCTTCCATTTCAAGTGGTGAACACTTACGTAAGGGCTCTGGAAATAAGGTCAGATTCCGAGTGGTTAAAATATTCATTACAGATAACTTTGCGCAACTGTGCAACATCAAAACCGAAGACATGATCTGATGATAAACTGTATCCGAAGTGCAGTCAAAGTGATTGTGCGTGTTCATAGTGTGGTCTTTTACTGGGTTGTCATGACTTTCTGAGGAAAATATTTGACATCTGCATTTTACAAGCCTGAGTGGCACCCAATGTTGAGCCAGGGTATAAGTGACCAACTAATTATGCAAGGGCACCACATTAGTTACAAGCTGCTGAGAAGGGTAGTGATTAAGCACAGGTGCAAGATGGCTGGAGTGGAAGCATGCATTAATAAAAACACAACAGAATTTTTTTTAAGAAAAAGGTGAGGCAATGAATATGTTGACACATGTATTCTTTCTTGTGTAACAGAGTAGGCCATGTGCCAACTCCCTATGATGTAACCTTCCTTTATTGCTGCATAATCTCGACTGCCATGCAATAAAAACATTCTTTTTGTGTGTTTTGAATGCTGAAAATTTGAAAAATGACATATATTTATCCTATTCTTCACTTTTATGAAACTGCCAAATAACACAGGAGACAGTCAAATCTCAACTACCAAATCTCAACACATCCACTCTACTTGGTTTCGGGCCCGGAGGCTTACAGAATAGCAGCCCCACACTTACCACGTCTACTATACTGCTACTGATATTATCACAGTCAACAGACTTTCCCTGAAGCAGATCACCTGGCTCCCTGCTCGGTGTGCTGGTCTCTGTTCTCCAATAACTACCAACAACATCAAATTATCAGGACTCATGGAGTATCTGAGGTTAATCCCAAGTTTAAGCCGAAGCCTCTCGAAGCTGTGATTTTTGCACCTGAATCAAAACACTTTTGCTTAACATCATTCATCCGGCATGGGGACACTTAGAATAGGTGTGAGCCCTTATTGGCGAAGAACTAGCTAGATGTCTGACAGGTCACATGTTTGGGTTTGTTATGAAGAGAGATTCCAAGAATTTAGTCAAAATTGCACCAGCATAAAGTTAGTGCTTTTGTTTTGTGTTCACACTGACCAAAAACAGAAATCTGCACATTTGCTGTCGAATGGAGGTTGTTTTTCCATGTTTGATGTGTAAACAAGTACTTACTATGAAGTGAATCCCCTTCACAAAAGCCTGATTATGTGATCTCAGCAGTAAGAAGTGTTGAAAACAAAGCAGTAACACTTTGTTTTCAACACTTCAAACAAAGTGTTGAATTGAAGTCCTCAGTTCTTATAAAAACAAAATTCTAGAATGAGTATCGATAAACAAGAGATGTTTGGGGGGGGTTTTCTCAAAGAAAAAAAAATAGCGAGAATAAGGGTTTTTAAATGTCATATTTGATCAATGATCTTACTAGTCAGGCAAACACCATTCTATTTTTATTTTTTAGATTAAAATTGCTTGACCACAAAATCAACTTTGAGGGAACAATTTAAAGCGAAGAATAATGCCTGTCGGACTTGAACTCATTAAAAGACAGCAGCCTGGCACTCCCCCCAGTGTCTGCAGAGCCTAACAACCCTCAAAGAGACGTTCATCCACAGGCTCCCCTTGAGCCTCACAGACAAGAGTCTGAAAAGCAAAAAGAGAAATGTTTGCAGAAGTCTTTGTCATCCACAGGGAGTTCTGTTTACTGTCTTGACAAATAAAACTAATTATTATGGGCTGTGAATATTATATGTTATTTTTTAATGATTTATTGGGAAGAATCTGATACAGCAGAAAGTTTTTAAAATCAATATCGCTAAACATGTGATGTGCATTCGGGACACACTTGCAGAACGTTTTGCATGACAGAAGGCTAGCACCTTGAACACACCATCTTTAAGGTGAAGCATGGTGGTGGCAGCATTGTTCAGTTTGGTTGCTTTCTTTTAAGCTGAGACCAGGAAGACGGGTTAAGCTTTAAATAGGGTAAACCGGGACAGAAAATCTGTAAAAAGCTGCAAAAGACCAGAGACTGTAGTGGAGGCTTATACTAAGAGGCTAAGCCTCCATCAGACAGTTGCATTGAACTGGTTTAGATGAAATCATAAATATATATTTAACTAATTATTCCCGAAATGACTTTTCAAAAAGTTCCAAGAGTATGAATACTATCTCAAAGTTCCTTTAGGTAATCATTAACTAATGACATAACTGCAGTAATTATCGGTAGATACTAAATGCCATAAATTACTAGTAACATTACTTTCTAAAGGCTCAGTGAATTTGTCAAACACTTGATGTGCAATGGCCATCTTTCACCGTCTTTTGTTCTTGGTTTGATTAAATCATACAATTCACTTCAAGCAGCAAGTTGAAGTGTAACTTAAAGTTCTGGGTGTTTTTCCATGTTACACAGAGATTTGCTTTCCCTTCACATGTAATCAGTCACATAAGGACTGACATTCCTTGTTTTCATTCTCTGATAGCAGCTGAGCTCTGCTGCCATCCAGCTGGGTCACACCGGGACAACACTCCTTGTCTCCTTAAAAAAGAAACAATGTGGAAACCGTGAGCAACTCTTTGCGATTTAAGCTTGAGATTAGAACATTTTGTCCCAAGCATCCCTTTATCTCTGCCCCCTTTTCCATTCTTTTCAAGCCACTCCTACCAGAGTCTCTCTCTCTCACCCTCTCTCTGCTGCTGCTCCTTCTCTCTCTCTGGTTATAACTCACACTGGAGGAAGACAGTGATATTTGTTGTGTGTCTGCAGCGTAAATGTGTTTATGTTACTGAACTGTGCTAAATGAAACCTAAAGGAATGCGTGTGTTTGTGTGTGCATCAGCACATGACGTGTGACATCTCATTAAAGAGGCAGTCTCCCCCTGCTGCAACGGAATAGCAAAAAACGTTACATCTGGAAAGCTTGCAAGAATAGCCACATTTAATGTGTAATCGCATCTAGTCATAACAAGATACATCGATATGTTTCATTTGCTTTAAGATTTTATTTTTATATTTTTTGGTTTTTATATTTCTACCAATACCACAAAGTTGTTCTTATTAGCCTGTAATCCATTATAGGCTACTTCCAAATCAGACAGAAAAGTGGAGCAGGAGATATTTCCGTATGATTAACTGTGTTTTCTTATCATCAGCATTTATCTATTCATCTGTGAGGGAGAAAAGAGATAGCATAGGCATCCATTTCCAAGTTTACAGTATACTCACAACCAGCAGGTGTGCTATTTATAGGCAAAGCAAAAAAGATAAAGGGGAAAAAATCCCCACGAGAAGCACTTTTGTGATCCTATCACATTCCCTAAGTTACTGTGACCTCTGTGCTTTCATCTTATCCCAGTAATAACATTCATCTAGATTTTTTTTTTCTGCTTCATGTGTCCTTGCATACTATTTTCTACTCTTTTTTTATCTTTTCTCCATTCTTCTCTTCTCAGGTGTCAGCAGAGACCTTGTGAGGACAAACAGTACAGAATGAAAGCCTTCGCCCGATAAAAGATGGGCCAATTATGTCCTTTATAGAAGCGTTGACATACAGTTTGATGTAGGATCTAAGGACACAAAGAAAAGATTAATTTATTTTATTTTGTCACTGAAAAGAAAAGACATTTATGTGTATGTATGTGATATTAAAATACTAAATTAACCCCTTATTTCATGTTTCACTCGCTTCATTTTGCCAACCAACACAAGCATTAGGTGCTGCCAGATAATGTGAAACTCTCAAGAGTGCAACAGAACAGAGCAGGAGAGGAGCTAAATTTGGCAAAAGGAGAAAGGAGCACTAAATAAAATTAAAATAAGGACTAGACAGAATGGAAAAACACTGGCAGTACAGAAGTACATACACTTGTGCTGTTCAGGTCTGTATGAAAAGCAGAAGCAGAATACATTTGCCCGATGGTGCAGGGCTTAGAAATAAATTAACATAACTAAAAAGGGAAACAAAACTTGTTAAAAAGACTACAAAAAGCTGAAAAGTTTTTAAAAGAAAATCCTTTTAAAAACAACTACCATATTTACTCTTTGTTTTGATGTGAGATGTTGCTAAGAGGACTTGAAGATTAATTAAGTCCTCTCCAGTTAATAATGCAGGGACAAAATGTAAGCCAAAATATTTCTACTCTTTTACAAATTTTCTACTCATCCCACGTTTTCACATTTACATGAGATGTCCTGAGATCCCATGTCACAAACTGAGAAAATAAAACTGTTTCAGAAACTTCTTGGGGAAGGTCACTGTGTTCTGCTTCACAGCTGCAGACCCAAACTTAAAGAAAACATTAATGCCTTGTTGGATAAACTCCAACAAGGACTAGAAGCATATTGCTATTAGTACAATTTAGGAGGAAAACTCTGACCTTGTATATTCAAGGTAAACTGGATGACCAAGGACTGTTACTGTGAAGTCCTTTAAAGCAAAGCACTTAGATTTTTCTTTGTCCATGTCCTCTAGCAAGATTTATGCAGCATGTCCTACCTATTTATTTGTTTTATTTCATTTTAGTTGGTTGGTTTTTTTTTTAACATTCCCACTTGAAACTGCTGCATGTGAAACAGCTGTTCCAGTTACTAAAACAACAAAATTCGCTTCATGTGAGTTTCTTATTGTGATTGTTTGTATAGCCAAGCAACACCACAAAGGGCTCCAGCATGTAAAAGCACATCCAGCTCACCGCTCACATAATAAACTGGGTTGTGACACATTTTAAATGACTTAAATGTGAAGTGCTGATCTTTAAAATTTAGCACAAACATGTATAGCTGTTCATATTTGTGTCCTTTTCTCTGTTTCATTCCATCTGGCAATTTTTGTTGCCTGAATACAGACCAGCTGTGCTGCACAGAGCTGCTTTGGTGTCTGTGTGTGTGCACGTGCGGGGGGGGTGTGTGTGTGTGTGTGTGTTATTGTGCCTATTATTTTGTGTAGGACTGCATCCAGTAATAGATTTCTTCATCCATTCCACCAACCACAATCTATCAGACCATCTGGCTGACAGCTATTAGAATCATTCAACTGGAGTGACACTCTCTCTGAGTAGAGGGAGTTTGGAAGTGGTTGACAGGAAGTCGGGAAACCATAAGAAAATGAGCTTCAAAGCTTAGATTGTGTATGATTTAAAATATCTACTCCTGATCATTTTTCTGTGGTAATCATAATTTGTGAGAAGCAACCAACTCCCACTCTGCAATCAACAAGAAAAGATTAATCTTTTATACTCTGTTGCAAAACAGTCTACTTTCATTGTGAAGTACTGCCATCTTGTGGATGCCATTATTGGTTGCATTAAATAGGTTTTGGTTTTAAAAGTTTCAGTCACAAAGCCCTGGTCCCAATCCCACAGTACATTTGTGGGAGAGAAAAAAGTGTTTTCGAGCAAGGCAGCAAAACCCCCTATGTTACACAAATTCAGTCTGAAGGAATTAACCTAAAGCTCAGAAAATTATTGGAAGAAGATTGTGGAAGTTAAATGACATTCTTCCAAATATTAAGGAAATGAGTGTAAACTTCTAGCCTTGAGGGTGTCAGTGTTATTGTAAGCAAAATGCAGATAACTTCTTTTTTTTCTTGTTATGTATGACACGTTCAGTTGAAATTAAGTAGAACAAACTTTAAAATGAAAAGTTTCTTCTACAGCTGACTGCGATAGTATATATTTAGTGAAAATAATACACAGTAATAATGGTCTTGTATTGTATTTGTCTAGTGCATAAGTGATTCCTAGAACAGTCTCAAATGATTCTTACAGCTGGCATCCTTAGATCTGAGTTTTATTATGAAAGGACAGCTACTGAGATGTGAAAAACATATGTATCTCAAAGGAAAGTAAATGTCTTTTCTCAATACTAAGTTCTTTTTCCCTGCCTCTGCTCCCTGTGCGTACCTGCAACTTTCTGGGCTATTATTCTAGTCTGTCTGGCATGTTGCCCAGTTTGGTGGTCTCCAAGTGAACATGATACTGAAATCAGCAGCCGGCTGTGATTCGTGGAACATCAAGGAGGCTCCGTGGAGTTCAGTCTGGAGGGCAGCCAGTTACTTAACACTTGTCAACAGTTCTAATGAAAGTGACCTTTTTCCTCCGCGGCCCCCTTTTCATCAGCAAGGTCAAAGTTCATCTCCGAAGTCTGGTCGTCTGTCGATCTAAGGAGGCAAACGATTGAGGAAGTAGGCTCGAGAACAGGAGACATAAAGCTCGGAGGGGGAAGGGAGACAACATGCTTTAGTTAGCTCTTGCTTAATGTATGCTCAGCTGGTCTTTGAGACAGATTTTTAATGAGCTTCAGCGCACATTGCGTCACAAGCTCCAGAGACACCAGGATTTCGTAAAGATCTTATCATAAAAGTGTAGAAATGTATAGTGATAACCTTTCGTACCACCTAATGTTCTTTCTCCCCTTCCTTCCTGCTCTCTGTTTTTTATTATGTCTTCCAAACACAGATGTGACCGGCAGACTGAATGAAAGAAAAAGAATCAGCCAGCTTCCCTCTCCTCCTCCCTATCCCCTTCACCCCGGCCTCTTACACATGAAAGAGGCCGCACAACGCGAATGGACGGCCGGCGGGGTGTGTGCTATGCGAGGGCCCCAAACCCAGACACAACACAACACACACAGCTCGGCAGGCCACCACAGCTGGGCTGGAATGTGACCTGCTTCAGACTTTAATGCCAGACAAGAGCCCGAGTGTGTGTGTTAAATACAAGAGCAAAGGAGGAGGACATGGATGGAAGGATGTCTTACAAGAGCTATAGAGCAAACTGTCGAACTGCTTGAATATTTTTCCCTTCAGCTGAGGATTGACGCTACAAAAATGAAGAACACATAGTAATTCAGAAATCATCTTTATTTATTTACTAATCTTGGCTATAAAGGATAAAAAAATGCTCTGTAAGTAATTAGATACATATTGTTCTGTACGGCATATATTCATTTAACAAGGTCCTAAGATAGAGATAAAGAAAAATAAATATGACATAAACAAGTCCATAAACATATTCAGTGTTGTAAAT
Source organism: Brachyrhaphis roseni (assembly GCA_903066815.1). Lineage (NCBI taxonomy): Eukaryota > Metazoa > Chordata > Actinopteri > Cyprinodontiformes > Poeciliidae > Brachyrhaphis > Brachyrhaphis roseni. The sequence continues at coordinate 34,188 of CAEFZY010006799.1, forward strand.
GAAACACAGTGATTCCACAAAAAGTGGAACCCAAGAGCTTATTTGTTTCTGGCAGATAAACTGAGGCTTTGCATTGCATTATTGTGATCTCAAAGGGGTAGCTAAGGAATTTTAATGCGAGGTTCTGTTAAGAAGTTATAAAAAGTAAACAACTTATCTGCATTATAAGTTCCTCTGATATCTTCAGTTTGTGTGAGGTCCAGATTAGTTGACTCCAGAGGCTGAGCTTATGATATTTAGTCCCAAATGGGCCCAAAAAACTGGACTTCTACCAGCGTAAAAAAACTCAGGTCACACACTCAATAAAAAGGAATGCGTGCTTACAGTAACTGCTGTACCTTTAAATCACTACCAGGTATATAATAGACAGTACATGAGTCTCGTTGCACCAATCCAGACAAGGTAGTCCTAAAAATTGAAGCTAACAACTAGAACAAGAGGGGGGGTAAAACCAATGCTGATTCTTCTTATTTTCAGAAAACCCCAGCTTCTAAATTATCCTAGCAGTTTACATGCTATTTTATGAACCTCTAAACCATTGTCACATGGCATTGCACTGCCATTTACATTGAAGTCGGTGATTATTTACACAGGAAATGGAGGTAGGAGGTGGATGATCACCAACGATCTTCCTGTGAGAAACATGCTGAACATTTAAAGCTGGTCTTGCCAGAATATGAAAGTCAAGTGTTGTAAAAAGGTACAAATATGAGAACAGTTTAAATGAGTGCTATTTCTATTCAACTTTATACTGCTATACTATTCCATAATTTAACTACTTAAGCTTAAAGGTTTATAGAATAGCATAAACGGCAACAATGCTTTTGAAATTCTATATGTTTTAAGACGGTCAAGGTTTGCTTTGGTCTCAGCCCCTCTTGTATGAGCTGATGTGTTTAGCCTCTGAGACTAACTAGGCAGAATGAAGGTAAGGGTTTCTGACCAATACAAATGTGGATATAAATTAAAGGTTAGACAAATAGTGCTTACATAAACTGTGACGGTTCTTTTATAATTTTACATCAGAATTGCTTTAAGACAGTAGAAGTCCAGGTTGGTGTTAGCTTATCTCAGACTAGCATTAGCTTTAGCCTTCAGGCTTTACTAAATAATATTTCCACCAAGTGAAAGAACATATAGAGCAATCTACAGAATAAAAGACATTAATTACTTATGACTTTTTTTTTATCAAGACCTCACTTCAAAACTACTTGACATTCCCCTTAAGTGACTATTTAGGCCATTTGGTGAAAAGGTTAGGAGCAGTAATTATCTTACCTTTCTGAACTCCCTCACTTTGAATGAAATTCTAGTCTCAAAAATTTTCTAGCAATTTGTAAAAGTATTATATAATGAATTCTCAAACAATATTTAGAGATTTATCAACAGCAGGTAAGATCATCACTCCTCCTAAAATCTCCACAACACCCAAGCTATCCCTTTAAGAGCTAAAGACAGCTGTCACACAATAGGAACAGTACAAAACACCCATCAAAACAAAAGGCATATAATAATTGTATGAAAATATTGCTAATTGAATAATGTTAGTGCATATAAGATATGATTTGTTAGGGTAAAATATTAAATATTTTTCTCAGAGTAAATACGTTTTGATAACAGTTTTCTAAAATCTTTTGAGACTGTTGAGGTCACAGGAGTTTAAAGCAACCTGAAAACAAACAAAGGAGCTGTATTGCTGGCATGATATTAGGTTGAAGAGAACTCTTTGAGGAAATCGCAGGTTTTCTTCTGGACAACCTCACGCAGCTTTCGGATTCTGCGACTACTGGAGGAGCCAACAAAACTGTCGGGCTGCAGGACGGCCATCCCATTGTGCACGTCCCCCATAATGATCAGCTGTCCATCGGATATGGTGATGTTAGGGCAGGGGCAGTTCCAGTCCATGTTCAGAAGGGTGACTTCCAGAGGTTCCTTGCCAAAGAACCTTAGACCCATTTTCTCATCCTTCAAGATCTCCTCCACGGTCACCAATGCATGCCCTGACTCTTGCTCTTCTGTCAGCTCCGTCATGCGCCCAAGGATCACAAAGTCACTCTTGCAGAAGCTGGAGACCATTTTGCCTCGAGGCTTGCACACTTTGCAGTTGTGGTTCTTTGGAAAGGGGCACATCTCTTCACAGGCCTCTTTAGATTCAAAGTTGTTCTCATTGCCACCACAGCCTCCGTAAACAAAGGACTGGCACTTTTTCAGGATACTGCTGTATGCCCAGCGAGGCTCATATGCCTTGCAAGGTCCCTGTAGGCTTGGTAGGCTGCAGGGGGCTGCCAGTTCCCCCCCACAGGACAGCATGCATGCTTCGTAAGTGTCAAAGTGGTTTAGGTTTTTATTGCACTGGCTGTAGGTAAAGGTGAAGCAGTTGTTCCTCTTCGGCTCGTAGTACCAACTCATGCTTTCCTCTCCACAGTCATCTGTGTCGGGACTCTTGAGGCATTCGGCAGCTGGGAATGGGAGGTTGGTATTATTCCCCTCCACATTTTTACCTCTCGGTTCTCTCTTGATCACGGCCAAGGGAAAGTGTGACGACACACTTCCCCCGACATTTCTCGCTGTGCATGTGTAGATTCCGGCATCTTGAAGTTGGGTGTTGTATATGACCAGCTGGCCAATGTTGGTCACCACAACGTTACCTTGTACGTGATTGGGTCTCATTATCACATTATCCTTGCCTTTCAGTTGTTTCTCCCAGGTGATTTCTGGTTGTGGCTTCCCTGATGCCTCACACAAGAAGCTGGCTGTCTCACCCACAAACACAATCTGTTTGATGGGTGAGTTGTGTATGGCAGGAAGCTGAATGTCAGTTGGGATGGTGGTCTGAAGGGCGGTAGTGGGATGTAATGTGGTCTCCACAGGGATTGGACTTGTGTTTGGCCAGGACAGGTGATACCTGTAGGTAGATAAAATGAGATAGTGAGTCAGTGCTAAATGGCAAGAAATATATACACTACTTTTACAGTGCCTAGCAAAATAATTAATACCGGTTGATCTTTGTGTTTTGTGGCAGTCAGTTTTTTGGATGGTGCATTGAATGGAGCTATATGAAATGACATGAGATGTTCAAATCTTGTGTCGGTATTTTATAAACTACGGAAGCCACTGTGTTGTGTTAATACATTACTTGATTTCTGAAGGCAATTGGTTAACTGGATTTTATTTTGGTGCATCAGCTGAAAACATAATCCTTCCACACGTTTTCACATTTTTATTTGAAAACCACTATTATGCCCTTTTTGTTGTTCTCTCACATAATATCCCAAAATGCACCAATGTTTATGAATGTAATGTGACAAAATGTGAAGAAGTTAAAAGTGGTAAGAAAGATTTTTGCGAGGCACTGTAAAACGTCAAGAAATGAAATTATTTAGACTTTGATGACAGAAGCAAAAGTTGTTTACCTCATGAATCAGGCAAATAAATGTCTAAAATACTTAACATGTTACCTGCAGGTGACCTCAGTGATTGAGACACCCTTGGAGCAGGCCTCTGCGTCCATGTAGCACTTGTTATAATAAGTCATGCCGTCAGATGCACACGTGAAGTGGGGCTCCCGCTCACAGCGGTCTCTGCACTTACAAACAGGCTGGCCGTCCCAGATGTCACACTCGGAGCCTTGCTGGGTGCACATGAACTTGTCGCAGGTGGCGCCCTTTGGCATGCCAATGGGGCCCTTGTTGCCCTTAATGTCTATATAACGTGCCGCCACACAGCTCTTGTTTCCGCAAACGTTAGGGCAGCACTTCTCGAATGCCTCACAGTCCTGAAGTTAGGAAAGGAAAACATGGGGTTTGGACACTGATAATGATGTGGAAAAATCATTAAAATAATTTATCTTATTGAAGTGGTATAATATTATACTGATAGAATAGATAGATAGATAGATAGATAGATAGATAGATAGATAGATAGATAGATAGATAGATAGATAGATAGATAGATAGA